>JANHFX010011598.1:0-28052 GCA_027560015.1 Chloroceryle amazona | reverse complement strand
GATATTGAAGAGAACAGGCCCCAGTACTGAACCCAGGGGAACACCACCTGTGACCAGATGCCAGACAGATTTAGCTCCGTTCACCATCACTCTTTTGGCTCCACCATCCAGACAGCTTTTTATCCAGTGCTGAGTGTATTTATCCAAGCCTTGCACCATAAGTTTCTGAAGGAAAATGCTGTGGGAGACAGTGTCAAAGGCTTCATTTTATTTAATTTATTTCACCTAGTTTCCATTGCATTCCTGAGCAAATACAGGGCAAATACCCACTGGGATTTTTGGTTCTTTGAATATGCTAATACTCACTGCTTAAGGAGGTGTGGTATGTGGGTATGAATCACGTGGATTTGATTAGTGAAACTTGATCAACTGAAAATGGTATTATAAACATTCCTATTAATAATGACTTTTACTTTTTTACTACCAGAACTGGTGCAGCAGGCATTTCTATTTTTAAGCGGGCTATATTCCTAATATAACAATCACATGATATGCAGAATAAGGCTTTGCTGCAGGGCAGAGCTGCATCTGTTATCGCAGATATGTAAGCTGTGGCTACCATTTTAAAAGTAAAATTATCTCGATGTACTAGTGCCGGATACTACTCTCCTTTTCTTGAAGAAGATTCCAGGTGACCGTCTGCCCTAACCGCAAAGCAGTGTGAGCTAATTCTTAGCACTTTGGTCAAAATTCACACCTATGCAGAGAGACTGTACAGATCAACATGTCATTCAAGTCCCACACAGGTTCTGTGAATCTTGTCTCTACCCATTTCCCAAGGGATGGTGAGAGGGAAGGTGCTCAGCATGTCAGAAAAGTGGGCACATTCTTTCATGGTGGGAGTTCGCTGTTTTCAAGTGGCTAAGCTAGGTGCTTGCACAGGGATGAAAGAATTCTCTGGTTTAAAATCCAAAGCTTCACATTTGGAAAAATTTGTAAAGCTGCTGAGGCATAAGTCTAGTTAGTTATAATTCTGCCTTGAGCAATTTTAGCTCTAAGTTTTACAGGATGTTCTCAAATTTACACAGTCTTTTCAAATTTGCAGCCAGATATAAGTAAGTATCAGTGGATATATATTTTACCAGTACCACTAGTAATTTTAAGCTTAAGTGGTCTTGGTAAGGGTATTATAGCAATATAATAACAAGAGTGAAACAGTAAACTACTAGTATTAATGCACAACAGTCAGTCAGCGCTGACTTTGACATCTGTGTAGTAGAAACAGAATATAAAAATAACTCATGACAGTAGTGGAATAAGAAAAACGTCAATGATACCAAAACAGCTGGTAGATTTCATTGCTTTGCATTAGTTCCCTACAGGCAACATGACGGGGGAAAAGCACGTTAATACATAGGAGCTCATTTCCCTGCTGGTGGAAGACATTTAGCATTGTGCAGTCTCTCAAACATCAGTCATCTATCTACTCCTGGTCCCAGTGTTTCAGTGAAAACGGCCAGGGCATAGAACAGTCTTGTTCAATTCTGTACTCCTGCCTACTGCAAATCTGAATTAAGAAGAAAATGCAAAGAGTTAAGTATAACATTTCCTATCCATTTGATTACCAATGGCTTTTTTCCAGCAGCTGACAATCAAAAGCACATTAGCTGATGTCAGTCACCATTATAATTTTTATAATGTTGATATCTGTATAGCAGGAATTCAATCAACGTATCAACACAGTTCACATATGTAAACACACAGAAGCTGTTTCAGTCACAATAACCCTAACTATACTAGAGATCTTAACATAACTTCATTTTTCACTCCTCCAGCTGCTACTGAAATATATTACAAAGGAGAGAATTTAAAATAACTGAAATAGTATCCTCAGTCTATAGACAGTAAAAGAACAATCTGCAGGATTAAACAAGTATCACGCCAAGAAAACCACTATTGTCCAATTTATATGCCTGCCCTAGCAAGAAAGGAGACCAGCGAATACAGTATTGACACTTAAACCAGTGCATCTTGGAGAAGTCAGCACTGATGAAATGCTGTTCCCACAAAGAATGCCTCCCTCAGATAACTCTGAAGTGAAAAGTACTAACACACACCACTGAATAAGATAAGAGAGGTTTTGTTTAATTACAGCAGTGGTCCCATGAGGCAGCGCTTGCAGGCACAGTTGGTTGGAAACTGGTCTGCCTGGGAGTGATCACTGGGGTGAGAAAATAGCCCATAAATTGTCCTGAATTACTACTAACCACCAATGTAATACCAACAGTAACACTGCTGAGTCCTGAGCCAACTCTGCATTCCTTAAATGTTGGAATATTTCTGTGTATTCATTTCAAACTGAGACAAACAGCTTGAGATTCAAATGTCTCTGTTAAGGAGTTACAGCACAGTTGCTTAAGCCTGTATTTGAATTCATCATTCATTCACGAGCTTCTCCTCCCAGGATGAATTTGGCACAGAACGTGCTGGTCCCGGGGTTTCTCACCGCTCCCTCTGCTCACACACACACAGTTCACACGAAAGCACTCGGCTGGTGTGGAGCTCTAGACTGCCATGAGTGCCACAGCACTTGCTGGGCTCCAACACACCAATAAGGAAGAAATTCTAAAGACATGAAATGCAGAGATAGCAGGTGTTTAACACAAACTATCTGACCTGAATATGTTGATATATATAATGAGCTGTCAGTAACAAAAGTGGACAATATGTTGACACCTCAGAATGGTGTGTTTTGGTTTGTTTTTTTCTACAGCTGTTCCTTTTGAATTATCTTCAAAACCTATTAGCTTTTATCAATGGGTAATCACATTTTCTAAGCTTTCCAATCATATCTTCCCAGTGTAGGAGCTAGAACCTTGCATTGCAAGTTTCAAACGAAAGCTAAGTTACTTCTGAAAATAGAGCAGCTGCCTCAAGATATGATAGAAAATCAAAGGAGGTAGAAATACTGTATTTTTTTACCATTTGTGAGCATAATTTTTTTTCTCCTAATTAAACCAGACATGCTATCTAGCAGAAAAGTCTGAGCTACACCTGACTGCAAGGGAATCCAGGGATCACACATTCCAGACTTTCTTGAGTCAAAAAAAGTTAATGTAATTTCTCCTGATTCGTGTATGCCATCAAAAGATCCATCATAGAATCTTCAATGGTTTTATTTTTGGTTCTAAGAAGATCCAAGAAATATACAGGAAAAAAGAAAACCAGCTGAACTATTTTTAACTCAGAAAGGCTTGGCTGAATTTGATTGAAAGACTGGGCAATGTTCCAGTGGTGAAGTGTGTGGATGATACCATCCAGACTGCTTTGCCCTTTACTTCACATAACGCTAACAAGTAACAGAGCAACTTGAAAATCTGAGCACTGAGGTGTGCACACGTTTGGGTTAGTCTGTTCCAGTCTTAAGAAGGATTACGATTTGGGAACTACAGCTCTACTGAGAAGCGGAGCTGCATTAATAGTTTTATATGTAATACTAAATCACCAAACTAGTTCCTGGGATTCTTAAGTATCAGCCTGCATTTGAATCCCCTCTCAAACAATTAGACCGAGCATCTACAGTTCGGCAGAACACAAAGGAGCAAAGACGAGTTAGCAGGTGTTAAGCAAAAGAATGTCCGTATACTCGATCTACACCATACAAATTGGTGCAGAGAATGGATGATTAAATCCTACCTATACTTCTCTTAACCAAGGGAATCCCTTCATTCTTAAAACTGACCCGAGTCCTAACTTCTGTCAAAGAGGCCAGTCCCTTCTTGTTCTCCAGTTGCATATGTCTGCTGCTTTTCATCTATAAAGACTTTGGTTTTTTGATTGCCCAGGGATCCAACAGAAAGAATGGAAAATAACCCAAGAAATTAAAAAGGAATAGTTTTTATCAGGATCAATACTTGAACTGACTGCCCACAAAGCTCTGTAAGATGAGTGCAGACAGAAGAAAGACATTGCACATGTAACGAGAGTGGAGATATCCCAAATTTTATCTGTGTGAATTTGTACTGATTGAAAGCAATCATAAAAGCGCACCCTAGCATCACTTCCCTTGAGACCTGCTTTTGTTTTAAAATTATAACACAAAACCTGGGGAATCCACAATTAAAAAATTAGCAAATTATAAAGGAACATGGAATTCATGTGACTTCCCCGCCCTGCCCCAGGTAATAACTTTTTGCTATTGAGATGATTTCTCAAACAGCAAAAACTTCAATTTATGCATTAGTAAAAAATACAGATTATCTAATGTTATCTACGAGGCAAATGATGACAGCTGAGTTACATGATGCTAATACTTCGTTTTAATTTACCAGTGGACATCTACTGAGTGACTGTCTGTTGTCAGGTCTTTTTAGTCCGTTATTTTAATGCAACTCGAGGTTGCATTTCTGTAAAATTGTGGCAGAGGGGGAGCATTCATGGCTCTTTACTTCAGGCTCCTGACTTAAGGTAATGAAAAAAAGTTAGAAATTACTTTGTAGATCCCTACAGAGTCAGTAGAAGGAGAGAAGCTTCTCCAAATTTCAAGTCAAAGCAGGTGCTGAATGAAGTACTGTAAATGACCAAAGCAATCTCTCACTTTTGCTTGTGACTCTACAGAAAAAGACTTGACTTAAATGAAAAAAAATAAAAGCCTGACTTTTTCATATTAATAAAAATAATGAATGATATATCTCAGACCTTAGTGGAATGAGTTGCATAGTCCCAGGTTTCACACTTGATTTGTTTGAAGGGATTGGATGGAAATGCTGTAAGACAGAATGATACTCATAAATCATAGGAATTAAGGGTAAGGAGGAGAAGTTTTGCTTTTCAATTCAAAAAGTATACGAAGAAAAAGGAATTTCAAGAAATCCAAGACCAAATCACCTTGGAACAATGTAATCATTTTATTGTGAACAATCCTTCCCTGGACATTGAGCAGAGTCTATCTCTACTGAAAGAAGACCACTGGCTATAGCAGAGCATTGTACCAGCACTTTCTGGCATCTTGAATATTGTTCTAGGTCATCAGGAGTCCTGAGATTATGATTGTGAAAGTTGGCCAACACTTGGTTATGCTTTATATCTTTCTCTTTACTATTTTTGTCTTGTGTCTTCTATTAGCTGAGAGATAAACGAGGCTTTTATCCATTGCTTATAGAGTGTGAAAGTGTGTTGTATGTATTTATGTCTGGAAGATCCCCTAACATCTACACAAGAAAGACATCAGAAAAAGTTTTAAGTATTCTTGAAACAGTCTCATCAAAATATCTGTAAAATGGGCCCTGTATTCTGACTTGAACGTTTCTAAAAATTATAAAGCTATCAGCTATTGTATTTCTACTAATCAGAGCGTTATTTTAAGACTCAGAATGGAGTCTTTCTACCAAGGGGAAGATGAAGGAAAGGGTTAGCCACAGCAGTATAAATTCAGGAGTGGAAGCTTTCTATTTGGCTTTGATTCTGTGGTTCAAAAATAGGACAGCAGATTGATTTCAGCAAGAAAATACTCAAGTCATCCTCAATTTACATTTGGTTGACCCAGTTAAAATCATTTTTTCAGGGTTTCTAACTCTGTGGACAGCCATGCTCTTAAGTCATGCTTCAGAGTTTATAAGACTCGTTGGTACTAATCCAATAGTGAATTCTAAACTAATATTAAGACCAGCTTGTTGATTTCCTCACAGTCTGATTCATATTTAGAAAATGCTTATTTTGCTGTTATGATCAACAGCCTTGCCCTTGTGGCAGCATTTTCTTAGTGTTAATATTTTTAATATATTTAATAAAATGCATAAAAGGGAGGTTGCATTTCTCTCCATCAATAATGTGTTTCAGGAATTCTTCAGACTCTAGCCAGGAATAAACAGATTGACCTGAAAGCCATGGCCAAGCATAGACTCTCATTTAAGAATTAACATCCATTCTGTTATGCTGACTACATCTTCAGGATAGGCCTTGTAGCTAATGCTCAAGCATGAAAAGCAAATTCAAACTCAGACCTGTTTTTCTGCCTTGCTGAAAATGTATACAAAACCATTACACTGGCCCCAGATCAAGTATTATTTCAAATACAGCATCTATAAATTTATATTTCACCTATGTGTAGCTAAAATAGAAAAGCCATGGGTGCTAGCAGCATTTGTGTTTTGCATACAAACAGTTGCCTCAGGCCACTAGAGGCTACTGCAGGCTAGTAGGAATGATCGTTTTCCAGACTACTATGTCATTTATTATTTGAAAAGAGAGGACATGGAAACGGGAATTAACACACCTGATAGGAAGTGACTCCAAAAGATCTAAACTTAAGGACTGTCTTTGTCTACTCCAAAAGATTTCTGCCTAGAGTCTGAACAGTGGTATTAATTAAAAGCATAAATTGCTTTTTACTAAAAAGATTAATCAAACTTTGAATCACAGGGGCTCAGGGATTTAGAGGAAAATTTAGAATTTCTCTAGCTCTTAAAACCTCACAAACTGTTCTGGTTTCTTCCCAAACAAGTTTCTAAAGAAATACCCAAAAAAACCCCCACAACTCACTGTTGCTGTGGCCTTTGATGAACCCTTTAAACCATGGCAAGTGTTACTAGACTAGAATTGGAAGCCCCTACATCTATTTTATATTCTCTCTGATTGTAATAACATTCACAGGGACTCAGGGCTATATGTCCTCTGTAGGCTTTTGAAATTAATTTATTTTTTTTTCACTTCAGACATTTCTGCACTAACAAAACTTTTTTACAATAGAAAGTAAATCGACACTAGGAAAATGTATCCAGACCTAAGGAGGTTCAGCACATTTCTAATGCACGTTGGCACCAGCACTCCTCACTTCTGAGAACTGGGCAGTAGTTCCTAACAAACAAGGATGGTTGGATGGTTGATATTCTTATCTGGACTATGATTACAGGGCTTTGACAAGTGAATAATAAGCATAATATAAAAGTAATCATTAGCAGTATTATGTAACTGTTCATCAGTTTGTGACCGCATTTAACAATAGCTTTTAAAGGAGACTTTTAAATTGAGAGATAAGCTGTTCTAAAGGGAAATTAAAGGGCACATGGCAAAAATGGATCAGAGACTCTAAAGCTAAAGAATTAACATCAAATAGTTGCTGCATATTTACTACTTATTTAATGCTTAAAGAATTTGCAACAGATTCACTTAGTGAAATAGTTTTAGGAAGTTAATAATATTCTCTCTATTGAAAATGTTGGTGTTAGTAATCATTTCACAAACAGATTTTCTCCCTACTTTCCATTTGTACAGTAGGCAGCACAACTGGCACAGAGTCATGAGCTGGGCCTTTGAACACTACCATCATGCAAGTGAATAACTCAGGAGAGATGATAGCACAAGTGCACTAGTACAAGGGAAAATGAGTCAACTCGTGCAAGCTCTTAGGTCACTGGCCCAACAGACAGCAATTACCCGACGGTATATACAATATTTTTTAAAAACTACCTTCCTTCAGTTATTTTGTTAGCTGCCACTTCAGGCGTTTCCAATTCCATTCTCTGAAGCAAGTGGTTTGTTTTTTTCCCCTGAAATGCTTTATCTCATCTTGCTTCGCACCCCATTCTTCCAAATAAGCTGTGTAGATACCACTAGCAAAATAATCATATTGGTATACGTTAAAGTACAGAGGTTATCAATATCAAAATAGAGATCAGGACAGAAACTGGAACACAACTTGCACAGGGGTTTATCACCAGCTGGGACTGGTAACAGTGAATGGCTTTGGGGGAACCACATCTCCCTCCCGGTGAACTCCTGCTAGTGCAGGGCAATGCAAACCTCAGGCAGGCCCACGGCCCGTGCCCTGCTCTGCACTAACATGTGCTGCCTTGGTACCCTGCCCACTTTGTGCTGCAGGAGCAGACAGGTGCAGAGAGGTGGACACTGCACGCTATTGGCAGCGTTAGTCTGGAGAAGGTCCAGAGACAGCTGATGGCCGAGCTGTTCAGGATCCAAATGGAAAAATCCTACTGAACAGAACAGATGTTAGTGGTGCAGGAGGTTCAAAACAAAGGCTATGTCTGAATCTAAGTCAAATTTTGAGTTACATGTGCTCTTATTAGGACAATAATGAATTGACAGACTCCAAGGCAGAAAAGCAATCCTGAATTTTTGGATCAGGAAACTGTTTTTGAGATATCAGTGAAGCACCATTTTAGCATGTTGCAAGAACACTGGGGGCCATAATCCCTGCTCCTATGAATGAAAAAAAAAAACACCAAAAGAAAAAGAGTTGCAGGACATTTTACTCATAATGAGTTTGGCTTTCAAACATTAACATAAATTATTAATACAAGTTTCACAAGGGTTTTCTAAGCCTTGACACTCCTGCAGAGCAAAGCAATGCTTAATATGTTTAATATGTCTCATTCTGAGTATAACAGTAGAAGTTTGCTATTCTCTTGGGCTCTCCCTCCTAAATCTTTTGGTGAACTAGACTAGGCTGGGCTGGCCAGGTAATGTGTTACTACCCTTGAAATGTACCTTTAGAAATGTATTACAAAGTAGGCTGTAACTGAATTAAACTGGTGTACTCCAGAGAAGGTACAGAAGGGGACTAGTAGGACTGATAGGTTGTGAGGGAGGAGGTGGTAGGCGGAGGGGGAGGGGAGGGGGCGGGAGACAGAATGACATGGTCAGCAAGTCTGTAGAAGAGACAGGGACAGAACCTGGGCCAAAAACAAAGCACAATGATGGAAGAAGCATTTTGAGATCTTAATTTTTCATTTTCCTTCATGAAAGTCACTGTTATGCAGTAACATTCAGTCCCAGAATAGAGAAGAATGGATTTTTCAGTCTGAATTTGTGAGTTTGAAGTTGCATTTTTTCATCATTTCAAGATATTTGAAGTTTTGTTCTGCTCTGTGAAGATTTTAGTGGGTCACTCATTAAAAATAACCTGCTCATACAATGGTCTGCACTTTCTTCCTTGTTTTAGATAAAAAAAAAAAAGTTGTCAGCTATTTTAATGCAAAGGTATTCTTGTACAATTCCATTGCTACAGAGATGAGACATTGTTCCACAAGAAAAAGAGGAGCTTGCTCAGTAGATAAAAAGAATAAGACATTACCTTAAAACAAGAAAAAAAAGTAAAGTATCTGGAAAGATTAAATCATGTGGAGAAATTCTGCAGTCAAAACAAAGTTGTCCTTTTGTAAGTTATTTTGTTAGATTTAAAACCAGATCTTATGTTGCCTCAATTCTTGTTGTTGCTGTTGTAAATACCAACTTCAAAGAGCATTAAATATAAAGTATATCTTTTGATTTCAGGTACTGAACATAAAGTGTACATGGAAATTAGCAAGAAGATTTGGCTGAAAGAAAATGTAATTTCCAAGATCTAGTGTAGTCTAGTGTGGAACTAGAGGGCTTCTGTTTTATTCAGATGGGTTACTGAGAATAGGCGTCTATCCTGTGGTTTCCTTTTTCTTTATGTGGAACTTGCACAAGCTGGAAATGCAGTTTTCAACCCAGGGGAATGACAGAGGCATTTCATTCTACTTCATTCATTTCAGAAGTTCACCTCTATTCTGCCAGGCACTCAGGCACAAACATAAATTTCAAATATAGCCATTAGCACATAAGTTATGTCTCACTGTCCTCACTGAGCACTAAGCATGTGCTGAAACACTGCTGAAGAAGGACAAGCTTAAGCATGTGCCTGACAGATTTTTCAAGCT
This sequence comes from Chloroceryle amazona, assembly GCA_027560015.1. Taxonomy (NCBI): domain Eukaryota; kingdom Metazoa; phylum Chordata; class Aves; order Coraciiformes; family Cerylidae; genus Chloroceryle; species Chloroceryle amazona. The sequence goes on along the minus strand of JANHFX010011598.1, from coordinate 18,411 downwards.
GGGATAGATTCAAATGTAATCTGTTATAGCTCCCTGAAGGCTAATTTGTAGTAAATTCAAGAGATAACATTTATATTATAAATAAAAAACAGATCTAACTTCAAAATTTAGTGACATTTTAATCTTTGCGCTGTTGTGTCAAAATAGGAGTAATTATTACAGGCAAAACTAGAGAACTGTTCATGAAATTAGTTTTTATTTCTTGTTGAACTTTAATCTCGAGTGTGATACACTAGTTCTTGCTAGAATATAGGTTTGTGAAAAGAAAATTTCCAGTGTTGGCACTGGAGTTTTCAAAAGAATATCGCATAAAGGACAGTAGTGATAACTCTGCTTTCAAACATCTTAATGACCAAACCTCATACACTGTTACAACAATTCATTCTAGATTCTCAATTAAAAAACAATCAAAATAAAACTCCTTCGTCCTAAGTCATTCAAATGGCACATGTGAAAAACCCCACCTTATATCCATTTCTTTTTGGTGTTATGTGAACAGTCCTCTAATCTGGGGAGGTTCCTGGTACAGCAGCTATAACTGTGTAAGTCATGGACAGAGTAATAACTATAATTGCATAGTCAGCCATTAAGAGCAGCTCGTATTTTAGAGGCGACAAACGGTTTTGAGTGTCTCAGTATTCGCTAAGAGGATGTTTGTCAAAATGACTAATAACTTCTTAAAATGACGATGGATAATTATAATGCATTTAGAGTTATACTATACAGCTAAAACTTATACTTAGACAAGGTTATCAGAAAAGGTATGTGAACTGACTTTCAGTGAGAGTGGTTAAGAGTTAGATATTTACGTTCTGAAATTAATTAATTTTCACCCATAGAGACCTATGTGTGTAATTTAAGCATACATTTCAAGAAATTTTACCCATTTTTTACAGAGCTCACCACACCCTTTTATGATTTTTTCCTCCCTGCGAGGGTCAGGGAGAAAAGCTTTTACTACATAACACAACAAAAGGAAAATAAATAATTAGTAAAATTCTTCCACATTCTGAAGACACGGAAGAAAAGTTCCTGCTGAGATGGTGGCTGTCAATTCATTCTGGTTTTCCAACGACATTCCCCAGCCTCCACCCACTTTCAAGAGGCTTTCAGACTTCACCATTGCTAACATTGGCATTAGTGCTGTCAGTTAGTGATTTTCACCTTGCTGCTAGATGAAAATAACATCATAATCCAACTATAGGGAAGGTCTTTACATGTCATTAATGTTTATCGCCTTTATAAGTTAGTACCTCTTACCATGCCAATGCTAACTCTGTATATCCCCACAGTTACCCTTCAGGATCTGAAAGGAAAAATATACCCATGTTTCAGAGTCACCTATCTGTTAGACTATTCACTGACTAATTCTCATGCTTTTATTAAGACTAAATTAAAAATAGGAATACAATGCAATGTGCCAGGATAGCATTAGAGGAGAGATGGACAGCAGTATGTATTAGTCACTGAGATTAGCTTTTTGGCTTTCATTAAAATCAGAGGAAGAAGGAAACTGAAACTGCTTCTTCAGTACCATCTCCTCATTAAATCAAAACTTGCTGAGAAGCAAAGAATTAAATAGTATACTGTTGTAGCAGAAAAAGCATACAGTAATGAAGTAAACTAACCCTTTGTTAACAGTCATCTTATTTACATACTCGGATCAACATAAAGGAATCATTAGTAATTTGTAGGAACATGTTACTCTCTATCACTAGGTTTCAGAGACAGTTTCCAACCTAACAGAAGGAGCAAACCTTTTAACTAAAGCAGTCATCTGAGTTCATCCCAAAGCAGGAGTAAAATTTCATGATTAATTCTGTTGGCCCAGGCATAGGTGCCTGGAAAACAGATTAAATACGTCCACTAAAATATCATTTGCTTTATTAATGCTTAAGTCCCACACTGCATAGTCTCTAATCATCAGTATTTTCCACAGTTGAAGTACAATGACTAAAGCACTTAAATACCTTTAAAAATCTCATCTTAGTTCTTAATTATACTTTTCACTTCCTCAGAGCAAATCTCTCCCTCCCATTGCCGAGAGATTCACAATATCCAAAACTTCTCATACTCTAAACATTTGTTCTATTTAGTCAGTTGTCAGGAATATATTTTAGTACTTCCTGATTTCCATCAAATAACATCATGAAGAGTGAATGCCTGTATTGGTGTTTGAAATGTCATTATTGTTCATAAAAAAATTTTTAAAAACTGTTTTTTGGATACTAGTGCATTTTCTCATCAATTTACACTGCCTGATTTTCTATCATTTGTGCCCAGTAATCACATCGCTCAGCTCTGATTAACCCGATTCATAGATTTTAACATATTTTAATTCTTTTTAATTGATTTTCACATCTTATTAATCATAAAAGTTATCTCCTATATATTGTTTTCAACCCTCCATTCTTGACTAGTTTTCTGCCTTAGTTCAAAGATTTGAATGCTTTACAAAAGATGGCAGTGGCTTCCTTGGGACTGATGGCCCTATTACTTAAAAATGCCTTAGCTCATTTTTTTAATTTTTTTTTTCCCCTTCAGAATGCAAATCCCTTGATAATGTTCCAATTGCTCTGTGCTTTTTTGGTGGGTGTGTCTGGTCTTCTGAAGAGTCTTCCAGAATGTGAGAAGTTTGTGGTTTGCATAGATGGCCTGGAAAAAGTAATGTGGCAGGAAAGTTACAAAAACCCCTAAGGGGCTGAAATGAAGTCTTATACAACATGAGCTAGGGCAGTTCTGATGCTTATCTAAAATACTTTGGGGTCCAGAGTGGCCCTGAAAGAGCCTGAACACCAGAAATTATATGTATGATTGACAGGCATATTTTCTACACCCTCCCCCCAGCAGTGCCAAGTGCAGCTGATGCTCTTCTCCAAGCTATCTGAAGAACAGATTTCTCTAAAATGAAGTTGATGTCTCTGTTTCTATCAATTGTCTCTGGATAAAGAATATTTTTCAGAGATTATGATCTAAGATCATTCAATGAATACTTAATCTAAATATTGCTGGTTTGCAAATGCTCTGTAGGTTCTGTATGGGATTCAGAACTGGGATGTATTCTCTCTTCCCTAACTGAATGGCCCCCACTTTCTGCCTTCGCTCAGAACTGCTTCTATTTGTCACAAATAGATTTTATTTTCTTACTAAGATAATATTGTATGCTGGCCTGACAATTATTTATGAAACCTGTCTTTTAGAAGGTCCATGGATGACATAGGCTCAAAGGATTCCGTAGCTGAATTCATGAAGGACAAATGCACAAATGTTTTCAATTTCTATTTCTCTATCCCTTGATAATAAGACCTTTTCCTGAATAATCAAGAACAGCATCTGCATTGCAGACTGAGGAGTTCACACAGAACTGTTCAGCTTTTTCCCCTAAATACTCTAATGCCTCTTATGCTTGGATTTCTTTTTCAAAGCTTTTATTAGAAAAAAAATAAAATAAAAATCTGTGACAAGTAGTATATTCAAAAAGAAACAATTGTTGCATACCCAGATCAGTTGCAGGCAAACACCCTGTAGCTTTATTGTCCACTTGATTTATACACCTTTCCTCAAGGACTCTACCTCTTGCATGGCAAATAAGCAAGGTTTCTAGTGTTTTCATTCCACTTACAATGATAATGATGAGGCAGAGGGCAAGCACTAACCAATCACAAGCAATATGATTACTGTATAATTACTGGGTTTCTAATAAACAGACTTTAGGTTTGCTCTCTTGAAAGAAAATAGCATGATTTAAATACACAAATGTAATGAAACGTTAGTAATTAATATAAAAGGAGCACATTTTCTCAGCCTTACAGTAGACTGATGCCTTTCATTAGTGAAATCAACAAGTCTTTTGTTTTCTTTCTGTCTGTCATTTTACAGTCTTGACACGTAACCATTGTTTAAGTAAAGAAATGTAAATATAGAGAGGTCTGGTGTTGCTATTCAGGCTGGGGAATAATCAGGTTTACTAAACCAGGATAAAACCCGAGATACTACGTTGCATGGTGTCCGCACGATAGGCCGTGAAAAGGCTGTTACAATTAAATGTCTTACTTGTTCACTGGAAAAAATCATGCATGGGAACACATGGGCTATCCAAAGAAGCGCATAAGAACATGCCTGTGTAGCAGAGACAGATAACTGACAGCAGGGCCCACCCAAAGAGAGATTTTGCAAGTGGGAGAATGAGTCACAGGCAGTTACACAACCAAAATTTGCATCCTGGCCCAAAAGGGAGAGAGACTTGAAAACAGCTTACAAATACAGAAGCAAGCCCAGTGCAGCTAGAAGTTAACCAAAAGCTTTTATTGCACTTTATGGGAGTGGGAAGATAATAGAAAATATCCAAGTTACACGGGGACTTTAGAATGGTGATATTTATTGTAGAATAAAAAATGAGTATTGGTTGGACTCATAAAAATATCTGAGTTGTGACAAGTACTAAATGGTGTGTCACAAACTTTTATATGATGTTGAATTATGGAAAATTTGGTTTGATTACTGAGAGGTAATTTTTAAGATTTTGACATGATTTTTTACTTCTAAAGACTTTCTAATGACTTATTCACTTTGGAAACCTTTTCACATAGTTTGATTCGTAATATAAATAATCAGGTCATAGAGCTGTGTGATAAAAGAACAATGGTAAATAAATACGTATGCTACATGAGACAAGAAAAAAGTCTTACAGAGCAGTATTCAAGAGGACAATGATGGGACCATGTACAGGAACGATACTAGGCTTGGCCATGCACAAAGGAAAGAGCAACCCTGCTCTCCCTGCATGGAACGATGACTGGAATTGACCCTGATCCAAGATTAGCAGTCAGGCATGTCATCGGAAACTTTTACATAACCATATGACAGATGTCAAAGAGCATACATGGGATGAATGCACCCTAAGAGTCAGGACAAGCTGCAGTTGTAACTGATGTGCAGTCCCTATGCTTCCCAGGATTAAATGAGTTGCAGAGTGTTCTCAGTCGTTACAGCACACGTGCAAACCAGCTTTCTGATCTTTATTCTCTTTTCATGCTATTTAACACTGGAGCTCTTAGTGTGTGTACTTTCAACTGGAGGAAAACTGTTCTCCATTCCAGATTTTAAGATCTCTTTTTCTGATTAATTCGCTTGGAGTATTTTTACCAGAAAACACCAATGTAGCAGGGAATCAGTCACCTGCAATAAAATATTGCCATCTCCAGGAAGTAGTTATTCTGCATCTCCAAAGCTTCCCATCGGCATTTGAGAAATCAAAAAAACCCTGGTGAACTTGGGACCATAAAAAAAGCAATGATATAGACAAGATCCTAGGAATTTCTCCTGTATCATAAAAAATGCTTGAAAATCTTCTACAAATTAGGACCGTGTTATAGTTAATGCAAAATTATGACCTTTCCTAAACCTGCCCCAAATACAGGATTTGTCAAGGAGCTTATAATTAATCATGACTCAATTTCAAGATAAAATTTGAACTTCTATCTTGCTTTTAACCCTTGTCAATAGCAAAATAACTAAGGAACAATAACTTCAAAATGAATTGGCCAGTGTTTTGCATTGTCCAGTGATCTAATCTGCACAAGCACCCAGAATTCTTTGTGGAGCAAGAATTCTCATTCATAATAGGAACAAATAAGAAGACACAGTGTGACAATAAAGCAGCAAAACTGACTGTTTCTAGTAGAAGTACTTAAAAGCATGCAGAAGGTGTGAATGTGCTATGAGGTTTAAAACTTGGCTTGGTCTAAAACTTATACTGTTTCATGTCATACCAGCCAACCTCTGTCTTTTTTACTTGAATGTTGCATTTCACAGATGAAGCATTGTAGACTTTTTATCTTTGCAAGAAAAATTAGGTTTATTTCTGCCATTTAAGCAGCTCACAAAATAGAGCAGTAACTAAAAATCCCTTACTTCAATTCCATGTGACCCTTTCCCCAGTCTAGTAACACGTGGAACAGTAACAACAGAATAAACAAAGAACCGTGAAGACCCTTAGTACAAAACTTGACAAATGAGATCATAATCATATAAAAAGTCCATAAACAAAGTTTTGTGATAAACCCTCAGCATAGCTATTATAGTTTTTTTGTCTGGATAAAAATATATTCAAATTACTTCTGCTATTCCTTTTGGTAAAGGAGATGGGATATGGAATATTTAATAGAAGAAACAGCTAAGCATATTTGTAGGATAAAGGACTTCCACCAGCACAGACCCAGCTGATTCATTCATGCTAACTAAACCATGGGACAGAAACCTTGAGCTCTGGTAACAACTGGAATATTAATGGTCTAGCTAAGGAAAGAGAGGGAATCCCTTATGATGTCTCTCAGAAAGAGGACTGCATGAATAAAAACCCACTTTGGATGCAGTATCCACACACCTCACCAGAAGTCAATGAGCAGATGTTGTCTTTGTAGGAGGCTCCACTGAGTCAGTCAACAGCCATTCTCTGTAGTAAATTTCTGAATCACTGGTTTGTTTGGTAGTTCTTACCAAACCCTTAGACAAATTTAGTCTTTCGTTGAGAAGTTAAATTGCAAGGAGGACAACAGGGAAACAGAACCGGAGGTACCTAGTTAAACTATTTAGTATATTGTAACATTAGAGAGCATAAAAGCCTCTAAATTGAAAATTCTGTTTTCAGCTAAGAAAAAATTTCCTTTAAAGCTGTTAACAATGTTTTTCATTTGACATGGTAGAAAATCCCAACATTTCTGTCTTGAACACTGGACCTGAACACTTGGAGTAAGTCTTGGAAGTTGTCCCACTGACAATTGTTTTTTTTAAGACACCCCGAAGACTTGGACATACACAAACCTTGGAACATAGTAGAAAAAATGTCTGAAACCCTTGTACGAGTGGCAGATGAATTCCACTGTATGAAAATCTAGGTCTTATGGAAAGAGAGATAGAAGGCTAAGTATATGCCCCATCCTTGCTATATTCCACCGAGATCTCTCAGTTTGAAAAAAAAAAAAGTCATACAACAGGAAACCAGGTAAGGCTGTAGGAAACAGGAAACAAACATTTCTTTCTTACACCAAAAGTTACAAGTTTAGCATGAGCTGAAATACCAGAAGTTATTGAATTCTGGCCAAGCCTCCTGCTTGCAGTTCTCTAGGTTATTTGTAGACAGACCATGTTTCTCCACTTACACTCCTGTTATGGTCAAAGATGGTTCATAATCAAGCAATAACTACTGTAGATAACAGAACTAAAATAACCATCAAGAACCTCTGAATTTTCATCACCCTTCCATCAACTATAAAAAACTGAGCTGGTCATAAGTTTGTTCAGGGCTGCAACTAAACTGACCATATTATATGCACTCTTTCCTTCCAATATGCTACATCAGGAAGCCTCAAATTAGCCTTTTAGTCCTCCCATACGATTCACACATGATGAGCTGCCTGCACCACGTGTTACATGTTCTCTGTGATACAACAGGGGACAGACTGAATTGTTGCGTAGTTCCCCAACACCACTGTTATTTCAGGCAGTCCTGTATGTGGCAAATGAAGTTTGTTAGGTTTGTGGGTTGTAGCAGCATCTAAAGTCCTTGCAAAACATGGAAGAGAAAGTGTCGTCTTATGAAACTGATATTATGCGAGAATAAGCAAGAGTGGTCAATTTGAAATCCAACATTGTTCTGCTCCAGTGAATGTAAATCATACAAACTGTTGTACTCCCAGGCTGTACGCTCTCCCTCTGTGCAGAAACTCGTGGTGGAGATGAAACAATGCTGAATTACTTAGGGCTCTTCCTTCTTTAACAAACACGTCCACATCCTTCTCTGTGAGCCTTCCCCATCAAAGATACATCAAGGTGTGAACTTCCTGGCCCATCATACTCATCTTGACTTGATGCCACTATTGAAGCTACTGTTAGAGTAGCTGCATAACATCCCTTGTGCCTTCACAGACATTTGTGCCACACAAATCCATGCAAAGCTACGTGAACAGGTGAAAGGAGCTCCTTTGGGACTTTACCTTAGAAAACCCTGTTATTCAGTCAGAGTATGAGGCTATCAAGATCTCTTTAGTTCATTATAACTTAACTTTGCCTCCAAAAGGAGACACACAGCACCTTACAAGAAAGATCTCTATGACCTTGGGTGAGGAAAGGAGGGTTGCAATGTTCTAATTGTAACGCCAAAAAAACAGAGGAGTAGATTTGTCTCCTCCTTATCTGTGACAGTAAAGATGAGAGGAACTTGCGCTGGCATCTTTTTCTATTTTTTAAAGAACTCACCCCTCCGCATTTCAGCTGGATTACTATTCCCAACAGAATACTGTAAAACTATTTGGATAAAATATTTAGAAGTGTAGATCTGGCAAGTTTGTATTGTGAGTTATGAAACCTTTATTTAGGTTCTATCTTTTATTAACCCCCAGGGTTCTCCTGCCATCCCTAATGACACTGCATTACATTAAAATAAAACCAAAGCTTTTTATTGGGAGCTGTGCTATTTCTCACACCTTGGTAAAGCTAATGTTTCAATTGTGAGTCCTCTTGCTGCTGATTAAATCTCCAAAGACTACAGTAGAATTTCCACCTTGCTGCTAGAAAAGAAGAAAACCAGCGCAGTTTGTAGCAAAGAGATCACTTGAAGAACGTACATAAGGTTACTGCATTTATGAATAAAGCAAAGCATTATAATTTTTAATAGGAATTAAACAGCTAGAGGGAGAAGTAGGGCAATGCTGTGATCAGTGCAAAAGAAAACAATCTAACCATTTTAATTAACTGTATTTTAATAGCTTTAGTTATAATTGAATAATTTAAATACCAAGGGAAATAGTTAAATCTCTTAAAAGCCTTCTTTTTATTTACATTTTAAATACCGTTCATGGAGAACGGATGGCACTGTGAAGGCGTAAAATAAATGGGTGGGGAAAACCTTACTAATTTTTGCAGCTGCTGGACCAACAGGAAATATTTATGGGATCTTAGTCATTGCTCCCTGCTGGAGCTCCAGTCCAATCCCTCATATATTTTCTACTTTTCTCCCCACTTCCTCAAAATATTACACAATCTCTGGTGCTATTGCCCTTGACTGTTATAGCCATAAAACACACAGAAAGATAAATGTGAAGCAAGGATCATCTAATCTTTTTTTTTTTTTTTTACATATGCACCAGTGAAGAGGATCACTGCAGAAAATAAAAGCATTAGTCAATGTAGAGTTTCATTTAGACAGATTATAATAAATCGACACACGCACATTTATCTTATATATAAAAACCAATACCACTGATAAGCAGAGCCCTTCCCTATTATTCTTTTCATGTCGCATGTAACGATGGAGATCATTAACGTACATGGACAAAATTGTGGAGATCTACTGTTTTGAAGAGTTAATCTGCTATGAGGCTCATACTTCCTCTCACACAGACTTTACTTCTTGGTTTCACTTACTCAGTTGCATTACACTATTTTAAGTGACAGGGGCAGAAGTCCACATCTTTCTGTCACTCCCTCAGTCTCTGAGATGCACCATCCCATCCACTGAGCCCACTGTCCTGCCTGCCAGTGGCCAAAGGCAAGAATGCCTTTGCAGGGGAAACACACAGTTATATCTCTGCGATAGATAATCTTTTGGCATTCAGCAAGTTTTGCAGTTGTATGAGATAGAGGAAATATTTCTGTGTTTAAATAATGCAAAAGAGAGTTTTCTTCCAGTCATGTGTCTACAAGGCTTTTTTAAAACTGTGTAAGCTTTCAATGTCCAAAGTATCCTGCCCTGATGCCTTCCTATTGTACATCATCTTTGGCCATTTTGACCCTGCCACTACTTGAGGCCACTTAGTTCTTGTATTAGAAGAGATAGTAAAGAATAATTTTCCAGTCACTTCTCCATGCTGGTTGGGATTTAATACACCTCTGTTATATCCCCCCTCAATGCTTTCTTTTCCAAACTGAAGAATCCTAGACTATTTTATCTTTCTCTGGAAGTTCTTCCCAACCTTTGATCATCCTTTCACACACCTCTACTTCTCTGGTTCTCCTAAAACCTTTTCAAAACCAGAAAAAAAATGTAACTGCAGGCAGTGTCCTGTTCACACATTTTTTACTTCAGCCAAATAAAACTCCTGTTTTTCTTTCTCCACTTCTTTTTTTCTTAAGATTGCACGTAAGACATAGAATGTATTATGGACGCACAGCGTTTGGTAAGGACAAAACTAAAGTTGTCGGTAACACTAATACCTGGCAATAATGAAAATGTATCTATAAAAGGTCTGCATATTTTTCATCAAAATACGTAAGCCCAAACACAATCAGCTTAGGAACAGATCTTACTGCTTTTTTCCCCCAGGTGCTATTAAAGACAATATTGACTAAATGTGATTTCAGTCATAACAGTGTTGGTAAACTGTTCAAAAATCCTTATCCAAATGTTCCCCCTATACATTTTGGTAGGCTCAGATTTCTAATCCTTCTTCATGTGTTTCTGGAAATATAAAGAGAAGGATATTGAATCTTAGTGTTATTGTTTTTACTGGGCACCTGCAGTGCATTAGGTGCCTCACAGGCATGTAAAGAGATTGGAGTCTGTCTCAAAATGCTTCCAATCTAAACATGCAAATTTGATTAAGAGGTTAGAGGGTGGATCCAATGTAAAAACAAGATGGTGTGGTTGACATTTCTCTTTACAGGACATTTGGCAATGCTGTAACGTTTTTAATTCAGTTCTTCTAGACATTCTCACATATTTAAGTTCTAAAGATATCAACCCCTCATAATCATCAATGTTAACATTATCCTCCATTTTAGTTTTCTTTCCCTTATTGTTGGAAAAGTCATGATGCACTGCCTTGCAGTAGCATGGTGTATATTTGAGCAAAGCCAGAAAACAAGGTGCTTTTGTTGCTGTGGGCGACAAATGGAAGAATCCATTTCCCTCAACTGGGAAATGTGGCAGGATGTTTGACTGTCCCAGCGTACAGAACGATAGGAACATCTAATCTAATTTGCATCTTAACTCTTGCCATTACTGAAATACAAAATAAGAAAACCCATAGCATGCTTCCAATTCAGTTTCAATCCTGGCTTGAATTCCTCACTGATTTCTCTAGAAGCTTTACTAATTTTTATGAAACACCGGAAAATTTAAGGATAGAACTGTGCTTTTGAGCAACTGGTTACACCAACATCTATTGACTCAAACTCACATAGAGTTAAATTTGCATATATTCAGCACATACTATAATGAAAATTATGACTTTGTTCTCATTAGTTTCCTGAAATTCACAATTTGTTCTCATTAGTGTCCTGAAATTCGCTATTCACAGTAAAAATCACAAACATGAAAAAACCCCACTAACGTTTTAGCAAACCCTACAGAATTGTCATTCCTAAATTTTATAACAGTCTAAGTGAAGTTTCATTGCTGTTTCTCTTTAATCTTTAAGAAGGAATATTTTATGTAATGATTCAAAATTTCACTTGGCAACAATGCACTCATACTATGTGTTTAAATTCTAAATTCATGCAGAATAAAAAAATAAGCATATTTATATTTCTCTTTTAATTCCAAGGCAGACTTTGTTTCTGAGAGGTAGAGAAGACCAACAGTGGAGAATTACTGTAACTTGCTAATATCATATATGACAAAAAATAAAACCAGCTATGATTAAATCCTTTCCATAGCTGGACAGCAGTAGGAAGAACAAGGATGTTCAGCTGGTCACTGGATGAGGTATTTTCACACTTATAGAAGAGGATCAGTAAGCTGATGCCAGAGGGGGAAAGCAATTTTAAAGGACAGTATCACTTTGGAGTTATCACAGTGAGGAGAAGAGACCATGAAAAATGTCATCAGGAAGAAATTCCATATTCTGGAAGTGAAAAAGTAGAGAGGGGGAAATCTTGAATTTTTCAAAAGGGTCTAACATTTATCCCCAAAATATTAAAAACCACTGCACAAGTTGAGGCAAGAAAAAGGACAATAACACTTTGTCTAGTGTCTGCTTATGTACATTAAAATAATTTTGACAGAAAACCCGTGCAAACCCCAGCTATGCCTATGAACTGAAGACAAGGTTGCCTCTGCATTTGGAGCTTTAGTAAAAGGTTTATGCTGCTGAAGAATATGGAAAGGACAAGTCAGCAGTAGTTCTGGGGGCTAAGGGTTTCTAAGGATATGACAACACATAGCCCACATCTCTCAATCAGATCGTGACACTCTATCAGTTACATTATGCATACATGGGCAAACACAGCCCAAAAGTGAAGTGCAGGATTCAGTCTAGCTAAATAGCTACTGCTGACTTACGTGGTCCAGAGCACATATGAAACCTGACGTTAGAATGTGGGTGCCATAGGTCTCTGACCCACTATCTTACTGATTAAAGTTCTGCAGTCTTCCCCTTCTTTCCCTCCTTCAAGTTGTTTTGGTTATCAAACAACACATTTGTTATGGATCTGGCCTCATCCCCAGTGACACATCTGGTGGGTGTGGGTGGCACTCATCAGAATATGTTCTCCAATAAATGATCTGCTGAGTTTATGACAAAATAAATTCTTATTTTCATTGTCACTTACTCCCTGCCACTTCAAATGTACATCCTTCAAGGTATGGATTCTATCCAAACTGACATCTGAATTACAGTCAAGCGTGATGCCAGATTTTAGTTGGTAACATGAAAGTGCACACGTAAAAGTGGAAAGCAGAAATAGCTATTTACATTATAGAAGCAGCATCAAAGAGGAGGGCAACCAAAAGAAGGGAAGAATTCAATTAGATAAATGGAGCGTTTGCAAGAAAAAGACCAGAAGAGAAAAAGGAGTAAGAATACAGAGCAGCAGCAGTTTGAAGAGCCTAGCTAGGGACAGTTTCGGAAAGTCCCATCTATCAGAGTGAACAAAGAACAGAAATACAGTGACAAGAGATAACTGGCTTCATTATTGGATTGTCCAGCAATCTATTAGCAATATGTACAGCTGATTTAATGCAAAGTCTACATCTGTCTTCCTGAAGCTTGTCTGTAATCGGGAAAGGGATGCAAAGAAAGGATAATGAGGGAGTGTGTTTGTAGATCTGTACTTGCCATTAGTAGCCAGATGAAAATGAGTATATGATTCTTTGTGACATGAGACTAAAAGTGATGAAAGAAGGTTTACAGTGTGACTCGTTCTCACAGAGGGAGAAGAAGGATACATATGATCTAAGCTGTATGACAGATGTCAAGAAGACTGATGTGTAGGTTAGGAAGATCCTTTTAATGACATGCTTGCAGCAGCTGGAAACAACTTGTTGGATTAATAGCAATTCTATTTCCTGCAAACCAGTCCAAGGAAATGGAAGTTCTGCCTTGGAAAAAATACAGAGAGGGGAAAGATTTGCCTTACCACAAGCAAACAAATCACTATTAACATGAGAGCAAAACATATGGAGTGAAAGTTTAATTTTTATCATCTGCAGGGTTCAGAATGCAGTGGTACAAGTGTTTTGGACCATGATATTTTACTCTTCAGTATAGCCAGGCACTGCACCTATATTTCACGTTCCCCAGTGAGTAGATAGGTAATAACAGATTCTGCAGTTTAGAAAGCAAGGTATCAAGAGACTAAAGGAATTGCCAAGGTCATACAGCAATTTAAGCAAGTCTCCCGAGTCTCGTTCAATGCCCTAATTACAAAATCTTCCATTTCCCTTTGTATCGAAACATGAGATTTTGTCTGCTGTGCTGTCGTGTTTGAGTTAAGAAAGCTACGCAGAGTTTCTTACAGTGTAGGCCAGAAACGTGGTGGGGAAGAAAGCAGAGGAGAGGGGGTTTTGTGCTCTGCTCCTTCATGAGCCAGGGTGTGATGTTCAGAGGAACTCCTAAAGCACTTAAAGAAAGAAAATTGAGTAGGACTATAGCAACCTCTAGAGAGTAGTAATTGGATCATCTTAAGTCTCAGATACAGCATGAAAACTGAGATCTTACTTCACATTTTAACTGTTCTTTTCTAATAAGAACCTAGCCTATCTACCATGGTAAACAGACAAAAATTCCAAGTCCTTAGTTAATTCTGCTTATTTATATTTTCTAATGTTCCAGCTGCAATTGCTATTTTACTCTATTTCCTTTTCTACTTCATAGTTTAGTGTTGCCATGCAATCTTAAACAGATGGCTGCACTTCAGAGACAGGTGACTTCCCCAGAAAGGTGGCAGTAACACACACTCCTTCGAGATGGAAATAATTATTTAAATGTATTCTTTTCTTAAAAGAAAACAAATGAATGATTTCTGCAGACCCTTTTGCAGAAGTTTTATCCAAAGTCTCTTCTCACCTCATATTTCAGGAGATTTGTTTTCCCTTCCTTCAGAAGGCAAACTTTTCATTCCTTTCTCACTTTTTTTTTTTCCCCATTTTTTAATACATGCTGGAGCATTCAGTACAGAATCAGGGCCCTCTTATGCTGACCTCTGCACAGGCTCTTCACCAAAGACAACAGGTAAAGAGATCTTGAGAGTTGAAGGATTTGTCCAAGGCAATGTAACAGATCAGCAGCGGACCTGAAATATCTCGATTTAGGGAATGAGCTGCAGATACAGATATTAGAAGTATGTAGTCAGTATAGCTGTATCGTAGACCTGAGACCAAGCCTGGAATGCAGTTTTCTCCTCATTTTCTCTGTTGTTGTTGTTGAAAGAGGACATACAATAATTTAATACAATTTTTTTCCAAAGAAACTTCTGTTTGGCAGATCAGTAATTTTTTTTATTATTATTTTTATTTTTTGTTTCTTTTTCCTTTTTATTTTTTTTTTTATTATTTAAGAAATGGACTATTTTAGTTTAGGGAAAGTAAATAAAAGCTCCATGCTTAGATCTGCATGTTAATGGCAGTCTGGGTACAACAAATGAGTCTCAGACCATAGCTATGACCCAGTATTAACTACCACTGAAAGTTCATTATATTAATGTGTAAAACATGGATTAAAATTTGACAAGAAGTGACTACAAAGTACTTAATGAATCAAGCCAAACTGGACTAAATGCTAGTGTAAACAGCATAAAATTACATCTTCTGAAAATTAAAACCTACTTTCTTACTTTGCTTTGGGGTTTATTTTAGTTTGTTGTATTTCTGTGTAGTGAACAATTCTTTGGGGCAAAATTCATTCCCTAATAAGTTTACATAATGTATACTTGCAATCGGAGAATGATAATTCAGAATGACTTTTACTGTTTAAGAAGTGGAGTCCATCTAGCTGGCTATTATTTCAGATGCAAAATTTTCTTGACCTCAGGCAAAATATCTCATTTATAGATTGCAGTAAGCGGAAGATGAGCCCTGTGGTCATAGTAGAAGATATAAGTTATGGAGCATAAGGTCTTTCTCCAAGCTGTATCATATTATTCACATGTGAAAATAAACAAGTCACAAACTTAAATGTTTAAGGGCTAATATTAATTACCATCATAAGCTGAAGTTTTACAAATTGGCACGTGAAGAGTAGATACTGTATATTTTAAATAGGTCTCACAGTAACCAAAAACCACTTAATGCTACATTTTTATGAAAAAGGTAAATGTGTCTGGGATGTTTTAGGGTTCCCAACAGAAGGGAGGAAGTATAAATTGCATTGCACAAAGTATAAAACATCGGTACAATTTAATTTGCTTTGCTGCATCACCCATGTTCAACGAAGACTAATTCATGTGCAAAACATATGCAGAGGTTTTAGCATGACTTGGAAGATCCTGCCTTCCAAGGAGTTGAAGAGAGCTCAGCTTGTTTATGTTTTGGAAAATTAACAGCTATGATTGTGGTCTATAAACATACCGAAGGAGTCAAATCAGTCAACAGCAGAGCTTACAATGCTTAAATAGAAAGCTGGCATAAGAACAAGCAGAAGTAAACTGGACACGAAAGCTTTGCAGAAAGTTAGGTGTGTTAGTCAGTAGAGAGATGAAGCTTTCTAATGCAGCAAACCAGTTAGTTTAAAGGTGGAGTCTGGTACGTCTGTGAACAGAGTTTTACGCTGCTGCTGTAATAGCAGCAGAGTGGGCTTGATGACCCAGAAGTTCTATTCCTGCCAGTGTTATCATTTTACTGTAAATCACCTCAAGTCCTGTGAAATCACAATAATGTTCTGCTGTCTCCTCTTGGAGTAAAACAGTCACTGCCATCTGAGAAGCATCCAGATCCTGTCATGTTGACTACCATAGGTTAAACCATAAATCAGATTTGCAATAACTCAGCAATATTAAGGTAGACAAACTGGTCAGACTTTTTATTAGACACTTCTTTAATTCAGACATATCTTCTAGTTCTGAATCATCTACCAACACACTGAAATCCACTAAATTCATTACATCAGCATAAGTATTTTCCTAAATCGTTATTTAATAGGGTTAAGGTACATTTGTGATGTAATATGAAGTCTGCATTTTTGGTACTTCATAACATTATGGACAGATATGTAATTCAACTCCTAGGACAGTCATTCTTATTATTCCACAAAAATACCAACTTCAACACCAATAGTTGGAATTCTACTCTTAAATGGGTTTGTAAGGATTCTATGTAATATAAAAACTACCGGAGTCAATAGGAAGACTCCCAAACTTCAGAAGAATCAACACTATACAAGGAAAAGCTTTTACTCACATTAGTTTTCCTTTTTTTTTTTAACTACATGTAGAAGAAAATAGCCATTAACATAAGCTCCATTACTCTAGCTGATATAGGGAGGCAAGAAACAGTGATATGCAATTCTGAGTGTGATGATTATTTGATGGGACTGTTCTACATTGTTTATGCTAAGCTTTCAGTCGAAGTTTGCAGATTAAATTTATGGAAAATGCCTAGAGTGTTTGACAGATGCTATAAAATCAAAATGAAATAATTAACTTGAGATGAGAATAATAGGTCTAAGGACAAAGATGTGAAAAGAACAACAAAGCAATTCAAGGTGGGAGAGCATGAAAAGGCAAAAAGCAGTGGGCTCCATCTAATCAGAGATTTCAAAAGATGACTGAAGAGCGGACTTGTTGCAAAGGCTTTATAAAGACAAAAAAAAGGCTTTTACAGAGTTAGAAGTTGGAAATGTCAATATTTGACTAAAAACCAAAAAACTTGACCACTGGCAAAGATTTACCATTGGAACAAACTATCATGGCCATAAAAGACTCACTTGATACATTCCAATGAAGACAGGAAGCCTTTCGTGAACAGACATTTTGCTGAAGTACAAGTTAAACAAATTGCTCAACTGACTACACTTAAGCATGTAAAGCACAATGGTCTGTGAAATACAAGAGGTAAGATTATAATGTAATACTAGAAGAGAGCACTGTAATCCTTCCCTGTGTAAAACAGATATTGGGTGAATCTGACAGCTGACAGTCCATCAGATTAAGGTGCCAACGAATTAGTCTACGGCCTGCTCAGTTTATATTCCTCTCGCAATGCAGGACCACCCTCCTAACAGAATCTGGGCATTAGATTGCACAACTCCATAATCTTTTCCCCTTCTGCAGCACAGAGAACAGTCCCATGCTATGTTGATGGCAGCAGTAAACTCAAATAGGAGATGAACTGCTGAGGCAGTCAGTATGGTAGATATTTGAGTTTCTTTAGAATAACCGCAAGGCAGAGCTTGAAGACCATGTAGTGGAATTCATTATGTAATGTAAAATGACAGGGAGGCTACCATTGCACAGCAATTGCACCCTACGGTTCTTAGGAGGCACGAGGCAGAACCAAATGCCTCCCTGATCCCTGCGGGCATGATTATTTTAAAATAACCATGCCCACACCCTGCAGCTGCTCTTTGCCTTATAAAATATATTTCATTGTCCTGTGGTGAAGAAAGGGATTGTCATTCTTTACTAATTAAAAATACAAAAGGTGGCAGTTTAAGCTGGTAACAGCTATAGCAGACCTAACATTGAATGTAAGTAGTCCAGTAAAGCCTGCTGGTCCTTCCTCCTCATATGGTTCTGAGACACTGGTGCCTCTTACAGCCTAGTAAAACGTGAGATATAGTCTTGGTCTGGCCTTCTAAAACTCGGTCCTGTGGCTTTGTGGGGTGTTCAGAGGGTTTTTTTTCAAATAAAAGGCCTCTTCACACCTTATAAAGAAACTTGAAATAAACCTCCAAAAGCTAAAGACCTGTTTTATAGTATCCTTAAAGCATGGAAGGATACATATTTATCATGTAAAAAAGAAAACTATAATTTGAGTCATCCTAAGGAAACAAGACAAAATGCTGTCAAGTGCTGCCTGACTTTCAGGAATAGATGCTGTCCTCTGGAAATTTTACCATAGATTTGCTGGTTTACCAAGTTCAATCAAGCAAGGACCAGCTAAGGAGTTGCAGGCAACTGCAAATCATAGAATCATAGAATCATAGAATAGATTGGGTTGGAAAAGACCTCCAAGATCATCGAGTCCAACCCCTGATC
>JANHFX010011596.1:77410-94279 GCA_027560015.1 Chloroceryle amazona | reverse complement strand
GGCGAGAGGTGCCCGGGAGGTGCCTTCTTCCCCCTCCTCCTCCTGCTGCTCGCATCGCTGACCCTGTCTGGTTTATTCTGACGAGCTTTTCCTTCAAGATGTCTTTTTCTTGAGTTGTGGCTTTTTAAGTTCTTATGTCCCCTCCCTGTCTTGTGTTCTCCCCTCTGCGGTGACACTTGAAAATTGATAAAGCTGCAAATGAACTGTAACTGAGATTTTCTAAGACATATCAGCCTGAAATACAGGACATGCTACTTTATCCTTTTATGCACCTGAAAATATTAAAATGTTAGGGTAAAGTGATTTCTGAGTGAAGAGTGATGGAACAATAACATTTCCTGCGTACAGGGGAGTAAAACTGTACAAATTAGTTTCTGTTCGAGTAATTGTCCATCATTTTTCCTTTCTTCCCTAGTAAATTGAAGTCCTTGCTACCACTGGCTAAAATACTGTTTTGTTTGCAAAAGCAACATGTAAGGGGGGGGGAAGAAACAACCTTAGGAGAGATCAGCCTAACAGACATGAAGATTTTTAGTTTTTGTTTTCCCCAAGTTATTTGAATTGGCTGCTGAGGAAGACGGGAGAGGCTGTGCGTACGCTATGACTGCAGGACTCAAAGTCTTGGGGGAATGCGTGTTTCTGCGCACTTCTCCTTGTGCTCAACAAAGCATGATGTTTGTGAGACCTGCTCCTTATCCTTGTAATCCTCAAACAGCAAGCTAAGAGCAGTAGTCCATGTATTTAGCCTACATGAAGAACATTTATCAGCAGTGTTGTCCTTGCCCCAGAGTATTAGGAAAACTGGGTTTGTAAGAAAGAAGCTCACGTTTTTCAAAAACTGTACGTCATTTCTCACTCTTGATAACAAAATAAGCTTTGGTACATCTTGTAAGTCCTTCAATGTTTGGAATGTCTGGCTATGCAGTCAGACAAAAATTTGCTTTGTGAAAGAAAATAATCTGCCCAGCCTTTGGTACTTCAGTAGCCTTTGTTTCTCAAGTCTGGGTGTGCTTGTACAAGACGCTGGTATGGATTGTTTGTCACGCTCAGGCCATGCTTCTGTCTGCAGTTAATGGGGCATGGGGCTGACAGCCGACACTGCGGTCAGTATTTTGGATGATTTGACAGCATGCTGGGATGGACCATCTATGGTGTAGTCAAAGACACTTAGCCAGGTTCCATCCTTCAACCTGCCTAACCCTGTCTTTATTTCTGTGTCTTTCGGTTCTGACTTGAGTATGTTTTGCTTCTTAATTAGATTGGGTTGATGTTGCCAATGATCTCTTAAGGAGCTGTCACATAAACCAGCACATAAAGCATCTCTCTGAATGTGGTGCTGATGTGTTTGTTCGTCTTTACGAGTCAATTTTAGGAGAAAAAGTACCAGGTGAGAATGATCATTTCTAAATCTGCTTGTTTTTTTTTTATTGTCGATTTTGTAATGAACAAATTCAAGTTTGTAAAACTTGTTACAGATGCAGGGTTTTTAAAGTATTTGTATCCTTTCAAAGACAAATATAGAAGATTGTAATTCTTTAAGAAGATTTAAGTAATACTGGCTGGTTTTGCTGTTTGTTTGTTTTTTTTTACTGGTATGAATGGCAGCTATGGGAGGTGGTCACCAGTATAGCTACAGCAAAACTTTTGCTATTGTAAATTAGGTCTTGAAAGCCTTACATAGGCACAATACCTTTGAAGGCTGTGAATTGGCTTATTTCTCCTAAAGAAGCCTGTCCTCATGAAGTGCTTAATACTTCTAGTCTGATAATGATTTAACTCTGGTTTAACCCAACTCCACTTAACGTCAGGGACAACAATAAGGGCTATACAATTACATATTTATTTGCTTTATGGTAAACCGTCATGTGTGGGAAGTGTGAAGACTCCTGCTTGCAGAAGACAAGTAGAAGTCCTGTGAATAGAAGCCCAGAACTAAAATTCATATTGCTCCTAATTAAGTTGAATGCATCCCAGTTTAACTGGCTGCTGCCGGGAAGAAGAGTCCTTAACACAAACTGCAGTTCCAGTTTGACAGTCTCAACTAGATGTGTGTGCTGGGAGTGAAGGAGGATAAACACTTGAATTCAATATATAGGCTGATAAAATCCTCACATCTTCCGGGGGGGGTTCAAAGTTTGCACTCAGTATTTATAAAAGATTTCATATGACCGTATGATATTTGGGCTTTTCACCAAGTACACAAGGTACTGGAAAAATAACAACTCGTGAGTGAAAGTTCAAGTAGTTTAGTCAAAACATCTGCAATAAGCTATCAAATTAGATAGCCTAAAATCTATTATTTATTTTAAAACAGATTTCATAGCTACTCCTAGAAGCCAAGAGAATGATGCACATAATGTACAAGCAGTAATAGATTCCCTGGCACTGGACTATTTGCAGGTCAGCTTGTCGCACATCACTGGTAAGTACTCATTTCAATGTAGACAAACACCAGCTGAATATCTGGTTTAATTTGAACATTTTATAAGAACCACATGTTATAAAGCATATTTTCATACTTACATGAAGGGTCATTTTCCTGTACTGAGTGTCATCAAAGCACTGAATCCTTGCCTCAGACTTCAGGATATAAATTTAAACAGCAAGCAGAGAATAAATTAGAGCTGTCTTTTATGACACAGACCTGTAAGAAATGTTAAAATTACCAGTCAACCATACTTCACTTGTCTGCTGAAGTGTTACCTGAAGTCTGTTACTGGCTCAGGATTTTTCAGTATACCATTAAAGCCTGGAGACAGGGTTTTAAAACATGAGCCTTGAATTTCAAACTTGTTACAGAATTTTGTATCAGTGAGTGAATACGTGACCCATGTTGCCTCTGTCCTTTGTACACAGATAATAGCTTCCCCTCAGTATTCATATGTATAGCCTCACGTCACAGCCTGCAAAGAATAAAAACTGCTTGCTTGATATGAAGTATCGCTTTCTAATTTGGTTCCTGGACAGTATGGCTGGTATTTGGAATCCTGCCGGGTAGTCCACAGACTTGGTTCATGCTGTAGCTTGTATGTATAAGAAAATATTAAATGCCTGATATCCCTGAAAATACCACTTATTTATTTAGTGGAAGCAGGTGTAGCATCAATAAACTTTCACTCATTAGAACTGAAAATAACGCAACTTTAGGAACCATTTAAGATACCTTAAATTCACGCATGTAGCTATGAGTGACCGACCGCATGAGCTGACACCTTCACAAGAATTTCTAAGCACTCTTTTCCAGAAACGTCCTGCTTCTGAGAATTTTTCTTATGTGAAGTACTAATTATTAACATGTGTCAGTATCTTCTCTTTAAGGTGAGAACATTGTGAAAGGAGAAAGGGGATCGATCAGAAACCTCCTCGAAATATTTGATGGTTTGTTAGAGTATCTTACAGAAGAAGTTAGTGAATCATCTTCTCAGAGTGGAGGTGAGTAGATGGATGTTCTGGAGTAAGGTATTATGGGCAGCCTACTTTTTTCTATTAGTCTGCTCTGGAGTTGGCTTGCCGAGGGCTTTGTTAGGTTCTCATGACCTTGATGTTCCTGGGTGGAACACAGATCCATGTAAAACCTGTTTCTTTGCTGCTCTCCTCAGCAGCCATAGGGAATGATATCCGTTGGAAGATACGGGCTTTGTGAAACCCTGTTGTGGCATACTCAAGGTGTTTCCAATGTGTCAAAGATTTGTTTAGTGATTTTGCCTTATTTATAACTATGACGATGCATAAGAGGAGAAAGACTGAAACTGACCACGGGGGAGGAAATTTCTGTGGCCAAACTGGGTATTTAAATTAATTATTTTTGTAAACAATAATGATAAAAATAGGTAGTTTATTTTCCCCCAAACTTGTAAAAGGTAAGAATTGAAGAACATAATCTGCTTTGTTCTTGTGGCAGAAGCCTACTCCAGACAATGCATCCTCTCTTAGAATGTCGCTTTTCAACTTGTAAGGCAAATGATTTATGGTTGGGATTCATTTTACTTACTAGGAGACAAACAGGGGGGTGACTTAAACTTTCCTGTGAAGTTGATCTTGGGAGCAAGTCCTTAGCAGGGGCTATTTTGAGAAAAATGCTAAACAGGGGAAGTCTTCAGAGGCATCACCATTCCTGCAGATCCAGTACTGCTCTTCCTATCTTAAAGCTGATAAGCACTGTCATCACTGGCTGTTGCACCTTATGAGTGAAGGAGAGTGCATCTGGTGGCTGGGACAGTTGCCTCCTGCCCTGCCTCACTCTGAGTGGCAGAAAGAAGGAAGGAGCAATTTTCAGTGCCTGCATTTCTGCTTCTCCTGCCCCTCAGACTGTGGCTCCAATTTTCTAGTTACAAGTACAGGATTTCTTCCAAGGAAGAAGAAAGGGGTTATTTATAATGGAAACAACAGGGCATATGATAGTTGTGTTGCTTTTTTTTCCACACTTACCAAAAAAGTTGCCCCACCCACCAAGGGGGCATTAATATCTTCATTTTATATATTGTCATTATAATGTTTTATTACTTTTAAACTGTTCTGATGATATTGGCAATAACACCCATTGGTTAAAGAAAATAATTGCTTCTGTTATTAACAGATGAGGCAAATGTGCTACCCAATAATGAAATTCAAATTGCATCTCAAGAGCAGCTGGAAAGCAATGCTGGTCAACTTAGGCAACCTTCAATATTCTCCTCCCTTGAAGGGTAAGAACAATTGTGAATATTTGCTTTGGCACAGTGATTGACTATGTGTGTATCTGTAGAGAAACTAAGAGGTTTTTAATAGTATGCAAGTAGGAAACATGCTGACTACATACATCAAATGGAATGTGAGGTACTTCCTCATTTAGCTGGGCAGCAAAAGGGCTAAACTTAAATCCAGGATTTTTGCTCTTGAAGAGTGCTGATGGAATTTTGGTTAAGTTTACTTTACCCGTGGAATTAAACATGGTCTCAGTTTAAAATTCCTGTATTTTAGTTAACCTGTATTTGATTTATCTTCATGACTTTTACACTGGTTTGTTTTGTAGAAGCTGGTCTCTTACCTTCTAGACTGGAATAGCCAGATGCCTGAAATTTTTGCCACTCTTCTGCAGCTCCATCTTGTGGACGGAAGGGGCCAAGATGTTTAGAGTAAATATTTTATGACTTTATGTTCCTCTCAGGTCCCAGTCAGAATTTTTTGTTCCATCCTGCAATGCAGAGGGATCAGAATCTACCAGTGAATTAATTAGACTTGGAGATACAGCTTATTCATTTTCCAAGAGAGAGGAAGGTGAGTTGGGGTGAAAAAAATGTTCTACTCTGTAGAACATTTCTAGGCTTTTTTTTTTAAAGTTATTTCCTTCAGACATTTTTTTTAAAAAAGCCCTCTTATTTATAATTAAATAAATAATTTAGACCCCAAAGAACCCCAACCCACAATAAGCACACATACCTGTAATTGGACTTGCTGAAGATAAAATGTGGATTTCTTGAAAGTATTCCAGACACTGCTTTTTATGACTCATGAGCTGCATTATCCGGATAAAGGCTTTTGTTTGACTTCTATTTTGGTTCTCCCTACAAAGGCATTTTATTTTGTTCAATAGAATAAGAGACTTCTGACACCTATAATTAATTTAATTTATTGTGGTGTAAAATGTATTCTTTAAGACTATAAGAATAGTAAGTTCATTCTTAAAAAGACTTATTAGGAGTGTGTGCCACTTAAAAACATAATGGGTGGCTCTGGAACAAATAATGTGCAGACTACTTAAATGGAGTCCATTCCTTGTTCCTGTAACAGTACTCTATTCTTACTGGTGATAAATCTCTCCAAACAGAGGTATGAAGAAATATTATGAATGATGAAATTTTTATTGACTGGAACTACACATAGGAATTTAACAGACCTATTTTGATCATAGTATGGATTGCTAACACCAAGTTATTAAGATACCAAATATGTAAATTATCCATCTAAACAGTTCACAGCGAGATCTTTTATAGTTCTTAATCCTTTTCAAACACCACTTCTAGGATTCCAGTTGCCTGTAGAAAAGGATGAGGAGGTGGAAGAATCCGAATCCTCCGAGGCTATTGCAGCATTACCCAGACCGTTTTCTGAAAGGGCCATTGTAAAGGAAATGGAAGATGGTGAGTATTTATAGCAGCTTCTGCTGCATGATCTACCTGATTTTGACTAAGGGTGTAGGCTACTAAGGTAGTGTAGAGGAGAACCTTAGTCATGGATGGAAATGCTTTACAGGTATTTTAAAATAAATAAAACCTTTGCAGGAAATTTCTATTCTAGTGTCCCAGAATATGCAAGCTCCATTAGCTGGGGTATTTCTCCTTAGCTAGGATTCAGCTTCAGCTAGTTTTTTTCCTTTTGTGGTTCAACAAGCAAAATACTAGAAAAGTCCTTGTGGAGGATCCTGGTATCCAAAATCATGTTCTCGGGGGGCTTTCATCTCAAGGGGGTATCTCTGTAAACAGAAGTAACATTGTAAAGCATACAAATGTTACAGCACTGTTCTGTGGAGTCCAGCAAAGCTGGTAGTTAACGTTAGATATTTAGCTACTTCCATCCACTATCTATGGAAAATATACAAAAATAACATTCTGATTTCACAGGTAACACTTAAAGTTCTTCATATTTGTCTCTTAAGGATCAGTGGAGTCCATTCATACCATTGAACCTCGGAAAGAAAGTCTGAGTGCCAGTGCTACAAAACTCGGGGAGCCTATAAAGCAAGCGATTCCTTTGCTGCCACCATTTCAGCCTTCAGAAGCCAGACCTCGTCACCCTGAATGGAGAGATTATCAAAGCTCAGCCAGCCAGTCAGCAACTGTGCCTAACAGTCAAGGGGTGAAAATTCTGACTGTAAGTAAAAACCTATTCTTTGATTACTAGTAGTAATCAATACTGCTTTCATTTTAAAGTCTGGTACTTGCAGAATGAGATTAGTTGGTGTCTGAGGAACACTTCTGAATGTATCGATTTTATCTTTGATACGAAGAATTTTGGATTGTGGACTCACGCCTCACTGAGTGCCCAGAGAGGAAGTTAATTTGAGGGGTGTGTTTAATGTGTACACAGA
Organism: Chloroceryle amazona; assembly: GCA_027560015.1. NCBI lineage: Eukaryota > Metazoa > Chordata > Aves > Coraciiformes > Cerylidae > Chloroceryle > Chloroceryle amazona. Next base: position 87,213 of record JANHFX010011596.1, on the reverse strand, counting down.
TACATACACATCTCCATAAGCAGTAATTGCACAGCTTACGATACAGTAAACAAAATAATTAGTGTATTTTTATTTATCTATAAAATTAGCATTGATTTCCATATGCAGAAAACCCTAATGCTGGCCTGTTAACACTCTCCTGTGAATTTATAGAGAACTTGTTTGTTTTTTTTTTCCTATTTCAGCTTGAAAATTCACTTACACAGAAACCTGAAGATGTTTCTGATAGTCTTCCTCTATCAAGGAAAATCCCTGGTGAGAAAGAATTTTGCTTCCCGTAGGGTAACTCTTAAGTGTCAAATGTTGCATTTATTTTTATTGGCATGACAAGAAACATGGGTTTGAAACTACTAGTGCCTTTTTCTTTTTTTTTTTTTTTTTTTAAAATTCAGCCACAAGGTCATATTTTATCTCTGTATTATAGTGAAAAAAAAAAAGGTTACTCTTAAACTGTTCAGTGTACTGGAGAAAAATAATCTGTGTCCCCAGTTCAATTCCTTTCTTAGTTTATCCAGTTAAGATGGGCCTATACTACAGAAATCTCTTCTAGCAGATAACTCCTGTGGGTGAGCTGCTTCTGAACAGAGAAACACAGACCAAACAAACCAGTTTTAGCTCTAGGAAAAAGCCATTAACTGCTACTGTAGAAAAGGTTTAGAAGCTGGTTTGGAGTGCTTATCTTCTGTTGCCTGGGAAACACTGCTAACCCTTCTAGTTTCCATAGCATTCCCATGACACTGAACATTGAAAACTTGAGCAGTTACCAAAATGGATGTCACAACCTTGTATCCACAGTTGCTTTGTCATTCTGTTCTCTTTGAATACTTTGGATCCAAGGGCCGTGGATCACATTTGTTCATTTGTTCCCCTCATTAGAAGGCACAGTGCAGTCTATACCACCAACTAACACTCACCTGTTGTCTGCTTCTGCAGTGGAAGACCAAATGGTATCAAATGATGCTGAGGATAATGTGGCAAAGGTAGATGTTCCATCTTCACCTTATTTTGGATTTCTCCTTAATTCTCCTTGTATCTTGTGGCACTTCTGGGCTCCTTTCAAACCTGCTTTTGGCTTGTGTTCTTCAGTATACAATTGGTGATGCAACCTTGTTAGCCTATGACTGTGTACAATTTGTAAGTCACATCAGTTCTTTTGGGAGGTGTTTCCTTCAAGAAGTGTAAAGTGCCAGTACCTGTAGAGTTCTAATTTATCACAGCCAATGAGTTACTAGTTATCTTGGGTTTAATCAAAGATGTATAAAACACAAGAGTACAGTCACATCCTTTCTCTGAAGTATATCAGTATTCTAAATTAGCAGGAATTTTGCTCCCTTCCTAAAGATCACTAACCTGCCTGGCTCTACTCTTTCATTTTATTTCCCTTTCCTTGTCCTGTACTTTTCAAAAACTAAGTAATGCAAAGCTCAGTAATTGATCAGCAAATACTGTTCTGTGCTTACAAAAACGTGCCTGTACAGGAAGATCCTGGCTCTGGAAAATGCCTTTTTTTTACCTTCTGCAACCACAAGAGGTACTCACAGTCTTCATTTGTCCCAATAGTTTCACTAGCCTTTACTGCTGCATTGTCTGTTTAACACGTTGTGTCAGTTTAAAACTCATTTTCCATTGGTATATTTGCAAGTATATGCATGCCAACCCCCAGTTACTCCAGTTCAAACATGTTAAGCTACTGGGCAGTACGAAACCAGTGTAACTAAATGGCATAAAGACATTAAGTTTTTTTCTTTTAGTTTGCTGTGAACTGCAGCTTGGTCTCTGCTCAGTGAGGTTCAGCTTACTCTCATTGCTTGGCATTAGTCCTGGGCCAATGCGGTAGCATGTAGGGACACTCGTATGACTTGACTTGGACCTTGTTGTTCTGATGCAGGGGTTTAGCTGTATGTGATTCTTGAATCGATCTGCTAGTCCATTTCTTTAACCATCTAATTCTCTGAAGCACACTATCTCCAGTCAGGGACCTGGACATATAACCACACACTTACAGATACTAAAAATCATAGGGTTTGAGATGGTTCTCCTATAAAAGCTGTTGTAAGATCTCTCTACTCACATTATCTATGGTATCTCTCTGAGCTTTACTGTGACGATCTTAATAAAACTTTAATTTATTCTTACTAATTTCCCAGGTTCCCTGGGTATATGGGACTTCATCTGCTTCCTCTGTACATCAAAAACTCTCACTACGTGCTGAACAAGTAACACAGATTCCAAGACCTGAATCTAGATACCTGCCTGGAAAAAAAAGGCAAGTTCTGTTTTTTGGTACTGAGCAAAGCCAGCATTTTTATACAGATGTCTGTCATCCCTCCCCCCTTTTAAAATAAGATCTTCTCCTCCTTGGCCACATGAAGTGAAAGATTAATTTTAAACAGAATTTTACATTTTATCAGCAATGCATTTTTCTTAAATATAGGTATCCACACTTTCAGCTTCTACTTACCCTATAAAAATGTGCTCTGGAATTGTATGAAGTTATGCTTATCTTCAAGTTTTTAGAATATAAATGAAATCTGTCTGGTTTCTCTTTTAGCAAATATGAAGATTCTACCACAGAGTCACCTGAAGAGTCTCTTTCCCACAGAACAACAAAGGAAAAGCTATCCGAGACAGAGCTTCATCAAGTGTCAGAAAAACTTTCTCGCAGGTTAAATGAATTAGACTTAGTAAGTGAATTTTTTTCTCTGTTGTATCTGAGCAATCCAGCTTTAGCTATGACAGCCAGAATATAAATTTGATATGGATGAAAAAGAAATGTGCAACTAACACAGGTCTGAAATTTTGAATGAATACTGAACACGACCCCTCCAAACTCTGTCCAATAGATGTTACAGAGAGCTTTGAGTGGGCACACCAGAGAGGAAGAGTTGACAGATGAAGACAAGCTGTCTCAGCACAGTGACAGTGTCATGGATTATCGCCGAAGGAAAGCTAAGCGAGGTAACAATTCTCATACCGGTTAAGTATTAGGATGGAGAGGAATAAAAAAAAATAAAAATCCTTTTCCTGTGAAACTGATACACTGAACTTCTCATGGTTGGTTACTGAGTTTTGTATTGTTAGCTCACTCATTTTTTGTCTTAGATCCAAACCTGAGCAACAGTAACAATGACAACAGTGTTTCCATTTAACACTTAAGTAGCTATAGTAAAACTTAACTAAAAATACAAGTCAAACACAGCCACAGTGAGAAACCTACGGAAAGGGTGGGGGGAACGGGCAGGGGACACACACACATATCAGATACGAGCTCATTGGCAGGAGTGTGGTTCTGAAAGGATAGCCTATTCACAGTACACTGCAGGTTCTTCTGTGCTCTCAAACTCTTACGCTGTATGGGAGTTTGGGGGCTTTATTTCCTTATGTTTGGCTGGAAGGCTGTTTTGTTTCAAGTTAGATACACAATGAATCGCCTTTCCTTACAGACACACCACCTCTAAGGTACCCAAGCAGGCCCCGATCCCTTTCTCCATCCTCGCCTTCATCTCAGCATCAGCATTTTTCTGACTTAGAAGATAAACTCAGCAGTAATGGAACAGGCCAAATAAGGAAAATACGCAGCCAGCTGCAAAAAGAAAGGGATGAAAGAACAAAAAAAGCAAAGGTAACTTCTCAGTTAGGCCTATTCACCATTCTTCCTAACAGTTATGCTAAAACCATTAAAACTGAATGCTTTTACTTAGTGGGGGCATCTGGCCTACTTTAGTAATTTTGTACTGTTGTATCTGTAGACTGCTGAGGAAAAGACTAAACCCCAACTTTTGAAAAGAAGAGTTGAAAGTGGAAGAAGCTGCTTTGACCCATATACGAAACAAGTTAATGAGAGGGTCATATGGAGCAATTATTTTCTCTGAAAAGTCCTCTTATTTGTGTTTTCTAGATGGTTGCTAAAGCTTACGAAGATGAACTAAGAATATATGAAGCTAGAGAGAGGCTTAGATTTTCTGAGCTCAGAGAAGTCATCAAGGAAGTGGTATGTAATGCACAGTGGTGATTATAAGGTTGGGTTTTTTGTTTGTTTTTAATTTGCCTAGATGATCCATCCAGACACTGGATATGTCTTTTGGGTACAAAACCTCCTTGCCTTCCAGTGTCACAGTTACAGCACCACATGCAGCACATCTCCACACCTGGGTTACTGAGGTTGGAGCCCCTGTACACTGTAAACAAGCTGCTTAATACTGTCATAGTCTTTTTTAACTACTCTGAAAGGTGGTTTGGTCCAGGATGATTTTCTAATGCGATGAACATGGCAATGGAGGGGCTGCTACTTACATACTGCTGGAACAGCAAAGGCCCTCAGCTTGAAACCTCTGTCCTAACAGCACAGGCTGCACCAGCTCTTTTCATAAGCAGGCCGGAGCTGCTGCAGTGGTGTTAAGTGCTGCAACATAGCTGAGGTTATGCAATAGGGAGATTTAACCTTTATTTGAACCTAAGTTGCATTTGGTATAGTCTGGTCTTCTGGAGCATCCAATGCAGTATGCCTAAATTCTCATTCTAAAGTTTCAAAGACATTTAAGTTCCAATATCCCAAACTATGTGATCTGTCAGTCTTTCCCTTCTCATACCTGTTCTCCATCTGTTTTACATCTGCTCCTAAGGAACAAGAATACAAAGAAAATATCTTTCAAGAACCTCCAAAAATGCCTCAGCCAGTGAAAGTTTATTCTAGAAAAACCACACCTCGGAATCCCAAATACAGCCAGTGGATTCCAAAACGAGGGACTGTGAAGCCAAAGAAAGCAGCTCCAAGTAAGAACTGCAAAACTATACTTGGTGGAAAACTGGCATCTTTTGAAAGCATGTGTCGAACTCCAAGAATAAAGGCATCAGTCCAACATATACCAGTCAGCTGTAGCGTTTTCCCCTTCATATGACCTCTATATGTCTGGCTTTTTGTTAGGGAAGATAATGCTTTAAGTAAATGTAAACCACCAATGCACAATCAAAGCTGTGACCTGTTTGCTACCTTCTTAAAGTCCTTTGGATTATTTTCAAGGCTTGTTTCCATTAATGCTACTCCTGTGCTTGCTCCACTATAGTCTGAGCTCAGTTTTTTTTTTTTTTCCTGGGTTTTGGTTGTGGGTTTTTTTTTTGGTTGGTTGTTGTTTGGGTTTTTTCCTTTTTTTTTCTGAGCATGTATCAGATTTAAAATTGGTCCTTTAACTTGGGTGGGCTGGCACTAAACTATGCACCGGTAGTAGAGCAGAATCTGTCAGTTGCTGTCAGCTTCCTTACAAGACCCTGCCGGTGTTAACACTGCCTTGGTTTTGCTGAGCAAGTGATACTCCAAAAACAGCTCCCACAGAAATCATAGCCTTGGGTTTGGCTTCTGCACGTGTGAGATCCTGGTGTAATCCCCTATGTATCTGAATGGTGCTCAGGTACACTGCCTTATTTTTTTTCAGTGTTTGAAGTACATATACTCAGTTAATATCCCTTTGTTTCATATCCACATCAACTTTTTTTTCCTGCCAGAAAGATCAAAGATGTAATGGGAATGAGCTGGATGCAAACCAGCTTCTTTTACACCTGTTTACTTGACCTGGATCTGTCACTGCTACCACTGTATTTGCATTAAGTTGCTGCAACCAATAAGAGAGAGACAGGTGATTAAAAAAATCACTGATGTAGAGATGGTCAGAACCATCTGAAGAAAAAAGGGGAATACCTGTCCTATTTGGATGTGGTGGTGCGAGGGAAATAATGCCCGAATTTTATATAAAGTAATTCTTCATCGGGGGAAAAAAAAAACAAGCACAAAAAAACAAACCACCACCAAAACCTTGGTATTATTCTCTCCACTGCTGTACTGACAGAGTGATGTGATGTCCTGCTGGGTTTACCTTGACATCGTAACAAGAGCATGGTGGTTTTATATAGTGTTCAATCTAAAATATTTAATGACTTTGGCTGCTGACACTGTCTGGAAGAATTTACCACTAAATATCTTGTCCGGGAATTTATTGCTTACATCTGTCTTTACCTTCTAGTGAAAGTAAGAGATGATGACCTCCTATTTAAGCTACTGGAAGAGTTTCCCCACCTGCATATTTCCCACCATACTATGAATAAAATGTGGCGGCAGCAGCTTGCACACACCGAGCAACTTAAAGCAGCTGCTGGCAGAATGAGACCAAAACTCCAAAATGAGGTGAGTATTCTTCTTACCTTCTAAGTGTCATGAGGGATAGCACCTCTGACAGAACTGTTAGCACCTATCAGTTTGAACTGCATGATAAAATCATCCTGACACTGCAGCATACGCAGATAGGTACATGCACAGCCAAGGCATGGTATGAAAGGACGTCTATCCACGCTTGGATGATGTGTGGGTTCAACTTCTTATCAGCCAGCTGAATATAAGTTGGTGTTTTTTTTTAATACTAGCTTATCTAGTACTGCCTAGGTTTGCTATTACTTTTTAAAAAGCATTTTGTAGTTTCAAGTGCTAGTTTTGAACAGTCTTTTCATTTAAAATTAGGAGATACAAAAGTTGATTAAGTTATGCATGGTACTCTCAATATAAAAACAAAGACAAAGCACAGGGGCAATGTCTGAAATGCCTACATGCAACTGCCCATCCTGCACAATGATGCAAGTAATTTGCTTTTTTTAAACCTCCAGGTTCAACAAGCCCTGAAGAAGCAGGAGCTTCTTGTTGCAATTATTAAAAAAGACCAAGACCATAACAAGAGACTGGTATGTTCTTTGAAGGCTATTTGTTACCTGATACAAAAATGCCATGTTGAGATAGCTAGAATGCACATTCCCTGGTCCATGAAAGTGGCTTTTAATCTTATGACTAGTTTATGCCTCTTGAGTAACTGTGGTCTCAACTGCCACATAATCTGTTTACTGTGTGGCTACTGAGGTCATGGGAATGGAATCTTCTTACTATTACACTGCACTGTTGCTTTAAAAGCACAAACAAATTCTAAGAATGTGCAAGGAGGAGAAACTTTGGGCGCCTGGTGTCTCCGGTTAAAACACCAGCTACCATGGCAATCCCGACTCCTTAATTATATAGTGCTCTTGATGGCAGCACTTTGCTAAATCAGCGGTGACTAAAGCTTTAAACCATAAATACAGTGTAAAATCAGGGTAGGGCAAAGGTCCTTGGTAAAGGCTCCCATTTATTTAGCAATTATTAACAAAGCTTTGCCTGAAGCAGTGTCTGGTGGAAGCTTGGTGGTCTTACAGCTACTGTTCTCCTTTTAGCAAGAATTTAAGCAACATATCAGCCGACAGAAGCGGGCTCAGAATAAACTGAGAGAGAAGCGCCAGCAAGTTGCTCGAGCCAGGAAATATTACGAAGATTACCGTGTTCAGTTGCGTGCCAAAATGATGCGGGCTCGGACACGGGAAGAAAGGGTAAGTACAAGATGCCTTGCTCTGCAAGTCTGGAATTCTTTTTTGTTTGGACCCCTGGGCTGAGGACCTGTAGTCCAGTAGTTCAACTAATGGTACAAGTAGACAGAGAGCAAGTTAATGAACAGCACACAGGAACCAGGATTAAATGGTTGGTCAGTCAAGGCCACAGATTAAAAAGCTCCTTCTTTGGAAACACTATTACACACTATTAGGGCAAGCCAGTGTAAAACAAGAAAGGATGCTTTATGGGGTTAAGCAAAGGAGAGAAAGGGTGAAGAATCAGTGTGGAAAGCCAGGGCTAGTAACATGAGAAATTGGGGAAATGAGTTTTCAGAAACAGTAGGATTAAGAAGTTGTTCCTATAGTTACTATCCAAAGAAAACAATCTAAATCTTCAGTTAAGGAAACTGGTCAAAACGACAGCTTTGTTTAACAAACATAACCAAATAACAAAGTGGACTTTTTGACAGATAGGATCTCTAATTAGGGCTGGACATTAGAGCTAAAGCAAGCAAGTAGTTATTACACTTTGCAATTCTCATGTTTTAAAATAAAAGACTAGAAGTTTAGTGCATAATCCACTGTCAGTGATTTGAGAACTGTTTGCCTCAAGCTGCACCATAGCTGGTAACAGTTCCTTTGTATAAATGGAAAGCCTGAGTACAGGCTGGATTTCCTGCTATTGGAAATCTGGATGAAGATCCTGCAGTTAGACAACAGAATGGGGGGGCGGAGAGGAGGGAAGGGGCTGTAAATCAGTGTGTTCAAAGACCCTGGGCTTGCACCGTCAGGTTGTCTGTTTTTTAAAATGTAACGTACATTTGCTGTTCTAGCCCCTTTCTTAGACATCTGACTAAACTGACATGAAAAACGTATTTATCTGTTAGAATTCTGTCATACAAATAGAGCTCAGCTGTATCTGTACCACCCTTACTGGATATGTAACTGTACCTATCTTCATGGGAATCACCATTCTGTCAGGAGATAACAGCAGCTGCAGAATACAAATGCACACTCAGAAGATTCTGGGCAAGTTTTAAGTTTCCTTTTTTAAATTGCTGGCAGATATTTAAAAACTTATTTGAAGAAGGCTTAGAAATTCAGAAGCAAAGACTGAAGGACCTGAGAGCATATGCTCAAGAGAAGCGTGCAGAGCAAAGGAGAGAGCATCAAAATGAGCTGGAGTCTATGGAGAACTATTACAAAGATCAGGTAAAGCTCAAGCTGCCTCTAAGTTCATATTTTTCACACTGGAAGTCTGTCCTTTCTGTAACTGGTTCAACTCAAACCTGTGCTATGCTTAGTTTTCCATGCTAGCAGAAGCTTTATCTCAAGAACGCCAAGAAATCCAAACCAGAGAGAAAGCACAAGCACAAGTAAGTTTTTCTTAATTGTGTGTAAATGTCTTGCCTTGTCCTGTGCTGTTGCTAATGTCTGTACTTTCTTTAGATGCTACAGAAAACAAAGAGAGACTTGAGATCACGGATGGAGAAGGAAATAAAACAACTGCAAGCGGCAATAATGCAAAGTGATGATGACACTTTTTTCCAAGAACTAGAAGCAGACAGACTGAAATCTAGACTTCAGATGGCGTCCTTTCAGTACAGCAAAAGCCATTTTGTGTAAGACTTGTAAATATCACTGCAGTTGTCTCTGAGATGAGAATCTTTGAGCTGCTGTAACAGGAAGATGGTGTAGGGCTGGTTTTCTCTAAAATATCTGGTCTGTCATTTTGACATGTCAGAGGTGTAGCTGCTGCCATCTGGGATCTCTGCAGCACTTCTATGATCACCAATAAAGTTTTTTTTAATTACTTTCTACCTTCTTAGCGAGGCTGAGATTATGGCGAGGTTCGCCCAAAGTCAGTGTGTGCGAGTGAAGCTCTCTCAGTGGAAGAGGTAAATGCTCAACCTATGAAGTACTACTTCCTATGTTACAGCTGTATTGGAAAAAGCAGTTTGAAATGAAAAACAATGGCAATTCTAAAGTAGTAAAACATAAGCTTCTGCAAGAACTGAAACCTGGGAAAGAATGCTGTCCTAGGGTCCTGACTGTTTTCACCAGGAGCATACTAACAGGATGTCATCCAGAGGGACCTGGACAAGCTGGAGAGGTGGGTCCAGGTGAACCTCATGGGGTTCAACAAGAGCAAGTGCAGGGTCCTGTGCCTGGGCCAGAACAACCCCCACTGTCAGTACAGGCTGGGGAGGAGGTGATAGAGGGCAGCCCTGCAGGAAAGGACTTGGGGGTGCTGGTGGATGAGAAGCTGGACATGAGCAGCCAGTGTGTGCTTGCAGCCCAGCAGGCCAATCACATCCTGGGCTGCGTCAGAAGTGTGGCCAGCAGACGGAGAGAAGGGATTCTGCCACTCTGGGCAGACCTCACCTGGAATACTCCATCCAGCTCTG
>JANHFX010011596.1:51906-70296 GCA_027560015.1 Chloroceryle amazona | reverse complement strand
TCTAAAGCAATTGACTTTTATATGTGGCAGCTATAACCACAGTATTTGTGTTCCAATGGAATCTTCTACCTGTTAAAATGGTTTACGGTCAGTGTTTTCCCTGGGCAGCTTTCTCTCATCTCGTGAGAGGCTAAAATGGGGTAACTGTTGTGTTAATAGAGCAGCAGGGGTTGCAGCCAGAGCTGCTACATCCTAGACCCAGACTCGGAAGACAGGTCAGTAACTGAGGTGTTCATTTCTGGACTGCCTGTGATTATATCGCTCTTACAATAAAAAGTAGTCAGAACTGGGAAGCACCTCTGCTGTCAGAATCACAGCAGCAATGGTGTTTTCTGGTCCCAGAGCCGTTCAGGTGGTGAGGGCTTGTAGAAGACAGAAATTAAAAAAACAGGCTTCCAGAAAAACAAACAAACAAACCAACCAACAAGCACACAAAACCAACCAACAAGCACACAAACCCAAACACAAAATAAAACAATCAAAAAAAAACAAACAAACAACCCAACAAACACAACCCCAACAGAAACAAACAAAACCCCACCACAAAACAACATCACCACAACAAACAAACAAAAAAATACGGTGAACCCCCACTAAGATCTCTGATGATCAGAGCTTCTGGACAGAGAAGGAAGCTGCATAACTGAATCAAAAGAGCCATTTACAGCTGAATAACAAGGCAATAAACAAACACAGACCCTATTATATGTGATTGTTATTCATCAGACCATTAAAAATCGCTCTTAAGAAGTCACACTGCAGCCAACCAGCCTCATTTTCAGCTAATGTTTCTGTGATGTGTCCTATTGCTTCCTCCAAGTACAGGCATTTGCAGTTAGTTCGGGAGAAACCCTACCTTGTAATGCCTTGAAGCCCTGCAGAGGCACTCGGGAGGAGCCGGTCACGAACTGGAGAAGTCGTGCTCTCCTCTCTTCATCAAAGAACTCCACAGCTTTCCAGAACCATTTCACGATGTTGCTATCCGGGGTACAGTGTTTTAACCTAGTATTTGCCTTCCAGTCATTAACATCAATTTTTCCGAGTCCGCAAATGATGAGCTGTAAATTTTAAAATACAATTAAGCATTTCATCATCCATCGATCTAAAAACAGGTTTAGAGTGAGCTAAGTGAGGAATAACAGATTCTGAAAACCTGACAGATTTTATACCAAAGGCACATTATAACCTCTCACTAATCTTAAGCAATGCAGAAATACAACTTTTAAAAAAAAAAGGCCTCAATTCAAATGCAAATATTTTTCTTTAATTATATATATAAATCAACTATTTCATAATCTTATACAAAAGTGTCTTGACCTGTCAATTAAATGACTGATGTACAGATTGTACCCGTGTTAGTGGATGCATAATTCACATCTGAACTCAATATTTCCTTCTGGAGTGTAGCTAAGGGTTTAGTTCAGCCGGTCCAACTCTGTAACCCCAAAACTAATCTTGTTCTTGTGAAACTACACACATACTACAAATCAGATTGTCTTTCCTGACCAAGAGCTCTCAGCACTTCTAAAATGGAGATCCACAATGGATTAGTTTTAGCTCAACAGGAGTACGATTATAAAGACGTTTTCTCGTGACTATGAACATTGGACCTTCCCCCCTTTCTTATCCTGCATTTGCAAAATGATCCCTGGCTAAGGGTATGGCCAGCTCACTGCTGTTGAATGAGAATATTCAGGACAGAAGATCAGCCATCACTGACATTCTAGCCCAGGGAATGGGAAAAAAACGTGAATAATTTACCTGTGGCCATTTTACATGGCAAAGATCTCAGCTCCACAGCTAACAGAGCGTGTATTAGATTTCAGTTTTATAGCAAGCTTGGGATCTATGGGATTTGCCTTAAGAGGATATTGTTTGGATACTGATCTTGACTTTTTGTAGCACATTTGCTGGTGACAGCAGCTTTCCTTATGCTGCATTTATGGGGCCAATTTAGTCTGGCATTACTCAGCTCTGCAAAACCACACAGCTGCCTGACACCGAAGCCGGTGCAGTGCACTGGAAGGGCTGGGAGCAAGTGGTGCGAGGTGGAAGGGAGTGACAGACTATTTTCCTGGCAGCACTGAATTTAATATTGTGAAACCACACCGTGAGAAATATGCACCGCCACCTCTGCTGGAGTAACGCTCTCTGAAACAATCTGAGGTCACTGCAGATACTTCTCAGTAGGCTCAGCTGAGTTTTCAGGTATAGGAGAAGGTCTCCCCTTCCACTACTGCTGCAGCTGCTATGAAATGTTGCCTTGAGGAACACTCAGAGCTCTCAGTGGAAGGCACACGCAGCCTCTGTGACTGCATGACCTGGTAACCTCTCACGCTAACCGTATTTCTTGCGATGGTGCACCTGCAAGCCCCTAAAGCACCGGGGAGACAGCTTCGCACGTTACGCAGTCTCAGAAGAATGCCTCAGGCTTTTATTGTTACACTTGATGACAATAATGTAACATTAGTGAACCGACCTCTAACTCTTTCTCGTCGAATGTCTTCAGCAGATGTTGTGGGATTACTTCATTAAATCCCTTCTGTAGAGCCAGAAACTGAGCTTCAATTCCTCGTAAAAATCGCCAGTTTACATAAAGTCTGCAAGTAAGTGCAAATTGGTTTTGTGAAAGATATATTCAGATACAATAAACCTGCAATTTATCCAGGTAAAGAAAAAAAACCACAACCAACAACCAAAAACACACTACCAAAAGCCCAAAACCACCAAGGCCTTACTGACAGGAATACACACACCACCACAGCACTGCCACTCAGGAAAAAACCCAACAACATGACACTGTCAATTACTTCAAGTAAGTAAAAGTTCCTCCCCACTCTAGAAAACACAAAAAGTTCAGGAAAAGAGACTGATGTACCTGACATACTCCTTTTTGTTTTCCTCTGTCACAGGGATGCTTTTGCCATTGGGTTTCAGTTCATGTTGAATGATTTCCCCGTAGGCGTTGTGTTCTACACAGAATGTATGGTCCAAGACCCCTGTGATATCGTTCTCACTGGTGGAAAGAAGTAAGCAAGTGACTCAGTGAAAACATCTGCAAATATATTTGACAGACATCACAATTTAGTTTTTCAATAGCATCTCAAGTTGCCACTTGGAAGCACAAGGTGAACATACGTTTTTTATTATGTTGTATTTTTAAAACAATGTAATTATCAAAGTTTCAATGTTACATTTTTATAACTGTTAAATGTAGGCAAAAATAATAAAATTAAAATTTATTAACTGAGCACCTTACAGCTCAGTAATCATTTACCTCATCCCGGACTCAACATTTAAACACTTCAAGAGTATTAAGCCTTAAAGAAGCTAAATTGTACAAGAAAGATGTTTCTTAAATCTGCCTAAGCAGGAGATCAAAACACACTTCTTTTCAACTGAATTCAGGAACATTAATTCTATTATGTTAACTGAGACAGAATTCTAACGTTATTAGACATAATCTACAGTACATACAGTATCCAGACCAAGCTGTTATGAAGATCAGGGTCAACCAATTCCATATCATCCAAAGTAATTGGCTTCCCCAGCAACTGCTTATAGAAAGGCAACGTGAAGCCCCCGTCGATGTAGTGTCCGTGAAACACAGCCATCCCCATGATCCGTCCGACGAAGTGGAAATACGATAGGTGTTCCTAGAACAGAAAGGTGGTGCTAAGCCATTCAGCTAATTAAGACCTGCAGGTTAGATCTGCTCAATATGAAATAAAACTTTAATACAAAGAATAAAAACCCCACCAAACAAGGCAACAAAACAAAACTATATAAAGAGTTTATATATATGCCTATAAAAGGCACATAAGAGTATACTACTTCCAGCGCAGAAGTCTTACTACTAAGAATCAAAAGAAACTTAACTTCTCCTAAAGGAAACATAAATTGACATCTTCCAGAAAATTAAGAACACATTTGAGAGGTTTCTTTGTTCAGTACTAGAAAGAAATTATCATGTTAGTGCATAAATCCAGTCTCTAGCAAGACTGATGTGAGAATTAGGTTCCTAAGTCGAGAAGGCTCTCCAGATGTATTGAATTTCTAGTCACAAACTGCTCCTTTACAGAACTGATGTTACCAGTCATACCGGGTTGACTGCAGAGTCCGGGTTGATTTGCAGTGTATAGATATCATCTCGGGAATATTGGAAGAGACCGTAATATGGATTCAACATTTCATGTGACAAGAGGTAGAGCCACTCCCTGAAGAAAATAAAACAATTTGTGTACTTGAGACAAATGCATTCCTAAACTGAGACTCTTTTAAAAATAGTATGAGTAGTTTAATCTTACTGTTAAACATAATGGGAAGGAAGTTACCTCTGGACACGCTTAGATAAGGTTGAAATCAGAATTATTTTTACTGGCTCAGTAACTGCACAGCACCTGACAGAGATGGATTTCCCAGCTTTCCAAGATTCTTCTCCAGGTTACTTATTTCCAAGAGAATTTCCAACTATGATTCTCCTTTGCCCATTACACTAAGACAAGACACTGTGTATTGACTATACTCCAGAGATGTTTTGAGTCAAAACTTTTAATATAAGCCACCTTCAGGTAATGGATATATTTAAAGTTTTAACTGCATGTTCACAGAACAGTAAATAATGGTCTAGGTATTGGGAAAACCTTAACACTTTCTAGCTTGGTCTTCCAGTATTCATATAATTCATGTATTCAGGAAGATGGCAAAAGGCTCCACAGCACAGAGACTAGAAAAATACTAGCAGATACTTTTGAAAATAGTGCAAAACAGCGGCTGTAACTTCTCTACTTTAAACACTACTGTTATCATCAAGCAATTAATAGTTATTGATTCAACAAGACTGTTTTACTAGTTATGGCCAATTAGCACACTAAAATATTTAGGAATGTGTGAAGTGAAAACTCTATCGGTCGTCAGCAAACTGATGAAGCAGCACAGCGCAGGAGCCTCAGCCCAGAGGTTACTTGCCATACACCAGATGCAGAAGATGTGCTGTTTGGGAGCATCTTCTATACTTTGAAATGAATACTAATGGTAAAAAAATGCAATGCAAAGAAAATACTGCTAAATGATTTAACACTCAGATGTTGAGCATTGATGAGAGCAGATCCACGTGCCAGAGGTGGGGAATATTTTCAGTGAAGTAAACCAGTGCCTGTGCCAGTGGCCAATACAACTCCTAACATTGTTTTAAAGTGTGAAGAATATCTTCATACACTCAAGAAATTTCACTTTCTATAAGTGAAAAATAACCTCAGACTATTGACAGACTTCAGTTGCCTACTAACTGCTAGTTTTTAACATTTTGCTTTGAATAGTAGTGACAAGTTGCAATACAGAGTATTTTTTGATCAAAGTTCTGCCACGAGGACAACTATTTAGTGGTATAAATTCTCAGATACCCAAGCTTTACTAACCAAAAAGAAAGTAGTTTCAACAGATAACAAAAACCTGTCTCCCACATATGACAGACAGCTGATGCGATCCGGAACGCTTCGATTTACTGCCAACAAATTCGTTCCGTTTTGATGCAGTTTTTCCTTTAAAAGACTAATCTGAAAATATGTACTATTCTGACATTTCTGTTACAGAAATAAATCCAGATAAGAATCATGTAAACAGAGACAGGGCCAATACAAGGCTGGTTTAAGATTTGAAGCATATTTGTAGTTGGTGCTGGGAAAGAGACAGAGAACTGACTGTTTACCTGGCAACACCTCCATAATCAAGGCCTTCTTCCCCACGAAATTTTATCATTAATCGTTTCCACAGGTCTTTTGGCCTCATCTTCATGACTTGCCTGTAGGATTCCTGTAAACACAGAACACTTTATTTTATTAACTGCTATTTACAGACAAGAAACTGCTACTGTTTATTAAAAACAATGGGAGTCTCAGATTCCAAGTCCAAAGGGGATACTACTACAGGGGATACTATTTTCCTAGACACTAACCAGTTCCTCAGATTACAGACTGTTACTTAGTTTTCTACAAATGTGATAACACTTGTCAAACAAAACACATATGTGAGAAGAACCACCCTCCATTAAGTTTCCAAAGGCGTACAGTGATCAGAACATTCTCTCTCATTCTCACATAATTTATAAAAAATTAAAAACTGTGCCAGTAAACTCCTTTTGTTTTGTATAAGAGCTCACATTTTTTTTCAGCCTGAAAATCCAACAGCAGAGCTTCTACTCTGATGTGAGTAAACCTTCGAGAAGCATCTTAAGAACAGAAGCATCAATGCCATCCCAGTAAATCTACAGATTTGTTCCTCTACCAGTTAAGACTTCACCAAGAAAACACAAGAAGAAAGCGGAAAGTGGTAAAACAAATTCTGATATTTAAAAAAAAAAGGAATTAAACCCAAATTTTCTTGGTTTTATTTACATCCAGTATGAGTGCCTGAGTCTTTGCAGAACAGAAGAGGTAGGTGTGCCTGGAACCCAACATACTCAACTTAGTTTTCAGAGACAGAACAGAGTCATTTTCACTGCTGTACAGCAGCCTTTCCTCCCTTTCTTTAGTTGATTATGAACTGACTTGACTGTCTGCAAGAGGGAAGACCAACACAGATCTTTCTTGGCTGGGAAAAACTGTGACAACACAGTGGGGCTATTGGGATGTGGGTGGGGGTAAGAATGCAACAGGGATGGGTGATAAAGTTCTCAGTAAGAGAGACTGTTGCCCAGAAAACGCCAACGAATTATAACTGGGTCACAAACCAAAATGCAGATATCCCACTGTGGGCATCCTTGGTCATTCATAAGCTTAGACAATTTATAAAATTGATCTGATGCAGGTTGGGGGAGGAATAAACCAAAAAAATCAACCAGAATTGAGACAGATGTGAAATAATCCAAACTCCCAAGATGAATGCTATTAAATAATAAATTGCTATTAAATAATAGCAATTTTACTTCAGTTACAATAGGTCAAAGATCACTAATAATTGTTTGGTTTTCAATGTGTAACATTCCCTCAGGAACAGACATTAGCATTCTTATATTAAGGAAGAAGTGAGACAGTATCTTCAAACACATGAAGTGCTTGGACTCCTTCCCCAGTCCCTGACACAGTCTGTACATCTCCAGCCACAGGGAAAGCCTTCCTCATTTATCTTACCCTCTACAAGGTAAATACATCTACTTTAGGTACACAACGGTTCTTAACATCCCCTTGAAATGCTTCCTCTTCCCATGCGCCAACCAGTACAATTCCAGCTTTAACTCCAGGTTTCAAGATTTCATCTAACTGAACGACTTCTTCAGACAGTTATGAACAACCCTCCTCCCCTTCCCTCAATGTTAAGAAATGGGTCAAATTCTCAAATTACCTCAAAAATCTCTTCCCTGGAGACCTCAATACGACAATGGCCAGCTTGAGGTTGCTGCTGTGAGAGTTCTTGCCTCAGGATCTTGAGTTTCTGCACTAGGTCTCGCTTGTACCTTGGCACAGTCAGACACTCTGCCTCATCTGGAAGCTGACACAGGGACACTACCTGCTGCTGCTGCTGGTGTTGCTGATCTTTAAGTTGATTCTGGCGGCTAGAAACAAACACAGCTGTTTGCAGATATTCCAGTCACACATCCCCTATTTCCTTCAGATGTTTCTTAAAGGTTAAGTCTTTGTAACTAAACTACTTTCAATTTACTATGATTATTACTGTGATTACGCAAAAAATGTCCGGGTCCAGTGAAAAAGAAATGCAGAGAGATTTTATCCTGACTAAAGACATATGCTTCTGTCTTTCTTGGCAACTCTCAGTTTTTTTTAGGGTTTGTTATTTCTATTAGTATTAAGTATGTAAAAGGTTACAGCAGTATATAATAAGGTATTATCCATACAATTTTGCTGCTAAGCTGCTGACACTGAATTTCTCAGATACCATTTCCATATTTCCTTTGCGTGTTTTGCCTTCCTCCATTTTAAAATTCAGGGATCTGCCAAACACTACGCCTCTAATCTACAGTCAATACCATAGTCTGTTTTAAATGGCTTGCCTGAAAAAGAGTAAGCTTACAAAAAGATGTTTGTACTGGCAGCTTGGCAACGACCTTGTCCCTTGTACTTGGCCTAGTCTGGGCCACAGGAATGTGGGAGTTCACATGTAACTAATTGGCACAGATAAACAAGTATTTTTACTAGCAATTTGAAGAGATTTTGTAAACCTAACTTCTTACTGGGAAAAGTAATTTCATCGTGTTGCAGAGATGTCTTCTCTTGTTGCTTCTTGTATGCAGTAAGTGCCTCCCCTCTCAGGCTTCTCTCCTCCAGGCTAAACAGCCCCAGGGCTCTCAGCCTTTCCTCATCAGAGAGATGTTCCAGGTCCATCATCATTTTTGTAGCCTCCATTGGACTCTCTCAAGTATTTCCCTGTCCAAATGAATCAAATTCTGGATTTAAAAAAAAAAAACCAAAACCTTAGGTCCATCCCATTGCATGGATAGTGTTGACCTAACACCGAGTCTATCACAACAGACATCTGCAGATCATGTCTTGGTTTCATGGCTTCATAAATGCAACAAAAACCATTGCTGAAGCTTAGCTTCATTGGTATCATAGGATCATAGAATGGTTTGAGTTTGAGAGGACCTTGAAGAATACCCAGTTCCACTCCCCTGCCATGGGCAGGGACACCTCCTCCTAGACCAGGCTGCTCAAAGCTCCATCCAGCCTGGTCTGGAACACCTCCAGGGATGGAGCATCCACAGCTTCCCTGGTCAACCTGTTCAAGGGCCTCACTACCCTCAGAGTGAAGAACCTCTTCCTAATTTCTAATCCGAATCTCCCCTCTTGCAGTTTGAAGCCATCACCTGTCACCATCCTGTCACTACAAGCCCTCTCCAGCTTTCTTATAGACCCCCTATAAGCACTGAAAAGCCCCAGGAAGGTCTCCCTGGAACCTTCTCCAGGCTGAACCCCCCCAGCTCTCCCAGCCTGGCCTCCCAGCAGAGGGGTTCCAGCCCTCCCAACATTGCTATGTTTCATCTGTCCCCCAGACCAACAGGTCCATGTCCTTCCTGTGCTGGGGCCACCAGAGCTGGAGGCAGTGCTCCAGGTGGTCTCACAGAGTAGAGGGGCAGAACCCCCTGTCTCAACCTGCTGGACACGTTTCTTTTGATGCGTGGGACAGGACAAAGCTGGCACTTTCTGGGCTGCTTTCACACATTGTTGGCTCATTTTGAGCTTTGAATCAACCAGCACCCGCAAGTCCTTCTCCTCAGGACTGATCTCACGGAGTCTGCAGTCCAGTGAAACCTGTTTATTGAGAAATAAATTATTTGGGAATTTTATGGTACAGCCTTTAAGACATTGGAGAAATTAAGGTTGAAAGATGGGACATCAGACTCCCAAGAGTTCCCTGGCAAGTGTATGTCTCCTGGTGAATCATTCTTACAAAGCTCAAATATTCTGCATATAAACAGTTCCTATTTTTTCAAGCTCCAGCCTGCCAATAATAGTACAGTTTCCTGAAACATCAGTTGTGTGTTTCAGTGACAATGACTCATTTGGGTTAAAGTGCAATTCTTTGCAACAATTGGGATTGTAAAATCACATTGGAGTGGTGTCAGGGACCATGAGGTTCAGTTCCCCGCTGGTTTGCCAGGATGTACTTTGGGGTAACTTCTGTTTTTACCATCACCTATGTTGGCAGCAAGGCTTCCCCCACTATAACTTGCTGCCTAATAAAAGTACATCTTAAACTTCAGCACTTACAAGATCAGAAAGATTTAGTTTTCTTAAAAGCCATCATAAAAAACCCAAACAAACAAACAAAAAAAACCCCACCACAAAACAACAACAACAACAAAACCCAGCATAACATTTTTAAACATGTTATGGAAGAACCATTGCAGTGTCAGGCACTGAAAATCTCTCACCACCATTTCTGTCAGCACGAAAGTGCTTGAAAATTGGATTTGAACCATCCTCCCCATAATAAGCAAACCGAACTTTGAATGTACGAAGAATATTTTAAGATTCTTTCGGCTGCAGGGACTAGAGAAAAACCTCGTGTGTGGACATGCCTCAGCATTTCTGTGCACTGCAACTGACAACGTAAAGTATCACCCGTAGCTCTGAAATACTTCTGACAGATGGCGAAAAATTATTGAGCACATTTGTTATAGAGCCTTCCCAGTCACCCCGCGACACATCAGTGGTCTCCAAGACACAACTGCTGGGCAATTAGCTTGAAAAATGGATTTCTTCTCATGCCTCACTGACCTGTAAGTAGAGCAGGTAAGACTAAACAGTATCACCTGCAAATAACGACACATCAAAGTCCAACCCATTTGACTGTGGTTATTATTTACATTTTTTAAATGTGCTAATGTCTTTTCACCGCTGCCTTGGAAATTAATGAGCAGAGACAGGATGGGACTCATTTCACCTGTGAAGCAGAGGGTGACCCCAAGAAAGCCTTTGTGATTCCCTAAGGTTGCAGCACAAGTAGTCACAGAGAAAACCAAAACCTTTCTGGGCACCTCTGTCACGGGACAAAGAAGAGAGAACGTTGGCACTTGTGACCCACCCTGATGGATCTCTTTGGCTGGAAGGTACCTGGGGACCAATGCTGCTCATCACTGGACAGGGATGCTGGACACTGCTGTCGCCTCCATAGGATCACCTTCTCGCAGGCCATTGTCCCACCTTCCTTAGATGCAGCAACAACAGAAATCACAAGGTTTAAGCCCATAACATGGAACCAGGATCTGCGATCGTCACCAGCTGTGATTTTTCCATCTGGCCGAGCCGCGAGCACCCGTGGCAGTGATTGCTGCGCTCCCTCCCTGTTGACTTCCAGGACACGCAGAGAGGTGTAACCCAACAGACTAAGAATCATTAACTAACAGCAAGGCTCACACTAAGACAATGAGCACCACTGCAGTTTGCACCACGCATTAGGCCGATAGGCATTAAACACTAAGCCCAAAATAGCCAGTATTTAAGCTGCGATAACTACCTGGATGAAATCACCTCTAAGTATCAAAGAGCAACGTTTAGGTTAATCTCATCTGCTGCTCCCTTAGGTAAGCTGGAGCTATTTTGGAAAAAACTTCAAAGGTGCTGTTCTCACCCTCATAGCCTGGAAAAAAACATTTCTAATGCAGCCTGAAAAGAAATTGAAGATAATTTCATTTTAAAGGAGCTGCAAAAATGTTAATCACGGTTGTATCCATTCAAGGAGGGCTTAGTCTGAAGAGCAGTGTAGTGTGGGAACATGATGGAGATGTTTGCAGTGGCTGGGCTGTGCAGACCCTCTCACAGCACATGAATTCAGGCCTTGCTTGGTTGCTCCTTCTGGGCACATCATCCAGGCTTCAAGTGCTGGTGTCAGTATGGGAGCACAGGTCATCCTTCCCCAAAGCAGCCCAAGGGATCCCTGCCCCACAGGTCTTCCCACCGCCACCCACTGAGTCCCCATCTCACTTCTCTTCACAACTTCACTGCATAACTCTGATCTCTGCTCTCACAGCCTCTTGCCTGGCTTCAAAAGTGAAGCAAAGTGATAAACAGCAGCTCCATCACACAGGGGTCTGAAGGGCTCCCACTTGGGAGCTGCTGGATGTCAACCCCAGCACAGGCTCTGCCTTGGCTGACCCAGTTTCCTCTGACTTTCCCACAAAACATTCAGACTCACGAGGTTGTTGCCATACGACCTGTGGCAGCCAGAGCTGGTGAGTCCTTGGTCTCTTAGGGCCACTGATTATCTTCCTGCAAGTTCTCTTTTTTGCATGTCTTTTCTTCTAACCTAAGCAATGGAAAACAAAACAAAACAAACAAACAAAAAAAAGAAAACAACAAACCAAACACAAACCAACCCCAGAATGTGGGCTAAGATCATGTTTTTACGAGCAAATTCCCTGAGATGATTTATACTGCAGGTGTGCAGTCTGGGACAAGGAGGGAAGAAAAACCTGCTTTCCCCCCTCTATCTTCTCCCTCCTTTTTCTTTGCTAAATAAGGTCAGTTTTTATTAAGAGGTGACGCGTCTTCCAGCCAAGTCCTGCCCCACACTAAGGCTGAGCCAACAGCCAGGTGACCTGCAGCTGCTCTGCCAGGGCAAGGAGTTGCCATTCTCTGGGTTAGTGCATTCTCTGGTTTTGGTTAAAGCACAAGTGCCCAGAGAGCTGGTTGTGAGTGCACAAGGCAGAAAGACCCCACAGGCATCAAAAGACCAACTCCTGGGATGGAGAAGAGGTCTCTGAGCTGCAAGCAGATGAGATCCGAGGGAGTGGGTTTGGCAGGAGCTTTAGCAAGCTTGTGCATTCCCCCAGATCTTCAGTAACAGGGGAACTGCTCTTCCCCCACCTCTCCGCACCGCAGCTGGCCTTTCCTCACTCTCCTTCTCTAGGGAGATACCACCGGCTCTCCAGAAAGGTCCTCTCAACCCTGGTTGGGCTCAAGCTTCTTGCCGGCGGCACCAGCCAGGGCAGCGTCTGGTCTGGTCGTGCGTGGCTGCGAGAAGCGTGACGGCAGCAGGGCCAGGTGCAGAAAAGGCAGCTGGGCCCGGGCTGCCTTTGGGGGTCCTTGTGTGTTCGGCTAAGCCCCTGACACGAGCTGTGAAAAGGCAGAACCCGCACCACGATAACCCACGGCTTTTCTCAGCCGTGACACTTGCAGTCATTTGCATCTAAACAGGGGTGTGTGGGATCAGGGGCCGTCTTGATATAAACTCAACAGCTTAAAGGGAGGGGGAGGGAAAGGAGAGAAGGAGAGAGAAAAATAAGCTTATACCGATGAGAAAGAGCTAAGCTTCCTCCCCTACTGTGAGGCAGGGCGAGCGATACCATCCCAGCGCCGCAGTCGTTTCAAATCGCTGCCGCATTCACACGCCCTTTAGCCATTCTGATCCGGTGGCGGGGGGCTGGGGAGCGCCATCAATAGGGATTTCCCAGCCGGGCTGGCGGGATTGGAGGGTGACGGCAGGACAGGGGAACATTGCCCCGTTGCTACGAGGTGCTCCTGGGGAATGCCAGTGCTCTGTGCCGTGGGTACGCTGGCCGGCGGAAACATTCTGCATTATGCTGGTAATACAGTGTGACACCGCGGGAACAATGGTAAATTGAGGGTCCCAGCAGGTAACGGGCCTGGCTGGGAGACAGTCGCAGTGGTGCACTGTCAAGACGGCTCTAATCCTCCCTCGCCAGCCCCTCCCCTGGTTCTGGGAACACTGCTCCCGCATTTCATCTCTGGGAAATTCTCCCAGCTCCGTGCCCAGACCCAGGGGAGAATTTCAAGGCGAGGCGTTTGTGTTTGCAGCTCTCTCCTCCCGGCCCCGGCATCGTGTGGAGAGCTTGTGGGGCAGGCACAGGGGGTGCTGGGGGGCAGCTGCAAGAAGGGTGTGGCCCCCCGGGGGCAACCTGCATCACGCTTTTGCACGGCCACGGCCACAGTGGCCCTGGCTCGGCTCCCATCCCAGCATCCCTGCTTTGTACAGGGATGTACAGAACAGGCGGGGCTCCCCACCCTGTGCCCATCACTTTTGCTTCCCCCCCAGGATGGGAAATGAAGGCGGGTCAGCAAGGAGAGCGGCTCGTGTCCTCCCCCTCTGCCCCCGAGTTGTCCTGGTCTGAGGCCAGAAGGGCTCGCTAGCTCCTCTAATCTGATCTGCTTTAGATCATAGGCCACCCAAATAGCCTTTGTCAGGCTGAAACACTCCAGTTGGAGTGGGGATCTTCAACCGGTGGCCCATAGCCCCCGTGGTTCCAGTATAAGTTATTGGTGAAAGACACCTAAGGAAAACCTTGGTAGGTAGAGGCTGGGTCTCTGCTGGTATATGAAGCGGGGAGGGCAAGGCGGGAAGAGTTTGAATTGAAAGTGAAAACCTCAGCAAAGACAGGATTGAGCAGCCCTGGTTTGGGATCAGGTTTGGCACCTAGATGCAAGTTCCCCAGGCTGCAGCAGAGGAGAGCTGTGCCTTTCCGCAGCTGGCACCTACCCACAGGCTGCCTCTTCCGATTGCCTGCACAGGGTGAAACGAGCCCAGCTCGAGATGCCTGATTTTCAGAAGCTAAACCCCAGCTCTGCAGAGAGGACCGCAGGCCAAGGAGCAAGACCTGTCATGGCAAAGACCTCCCTAAGGCATGAGGCAAGCGCAAGTGAGGGATGCCTGAGGCAGCTGAATAGACAGTTCATAGCTCCTGCTCTAAAAGGAGGGGATGGACTCCAAGGTCTCCAAGGTCATTATTGGTCTAAGCCATCAGAAAATTCTGTATTCGTCCCACAACCACTGACAACTGCCCTGATGATTCAGTCAAGCTATACCCACCAGGCAGCTGGAAACACCTCCAGCTGGGCACTGAGGGGCACCATCCACCAGCAATGGTACCCCAGACACCACATCCCTGACCACTTGTTTTCAGCACCTCCCTGGTCTCCTGTGCATTGGGCATGAAGTTGGATTGACTCCAACACCTCCCCTGAATTTAGAGGCCTAAAGTCACCATATTTATGAAGATGGCAGGACAGGTTAAAGCTGACCCAGTGCCACTCCCCAGGGTGCTGTACTCGCTCAGACTGTGGCACACCAGAGAGGCTCTGAACCAACAGACATCCCCAGGGAGCAAGCTGAGACAGAGATACCATTTTGGCCGTGTTTGGGAAGGCCTGTACTTAGTGCAGCTCTACTGAAGTCAACAGTCAAGCTCCAGCTGATTTCAAGATGACCAGAAATAGCACTGCACTTTCTGCTTTATTTAAAAAAAGGGGGAATAAAACCCCAAACTCACAACAAGAAAGCTTTAAAAACATCCTGAGCAGCACTCTACGGAACAGAGGGATCACCATGGCAGGAACCCAGACTCCAAGTCCAGGGACCAAAGCTTCCGGTATTGTGTTGAGCAGGAAAACACACAAGGGCCTTGCCAGTCTGTGTCCTAATGCAGAAGATACCTCCAAGCTGCTCAGAACTGTGGTAGGACTTGTTTTCCCTCAGCCCCAGTCAGTCCTCAGCCAGAAGGGAGCATTTCACGGAATCACAGAATGTTCAGGGTTGGAAGGGAACCTCAAAAGATCGTCGAGTCCAACACCACCTGCCAGAGCAGGATCCCCTGGATCAGGTCACCCAGGAACAGATCCAGGGGGGGTTGGAAAGTCTCCAGAGAAGGAGACTCTGCAACCTCTCTGGGCAGCCTGGGCCAGGCTCTGTCACCCTCACCATGAAAAAGTTTCTCCTGATGTTTCCATGGAACCTCCTGTGTTCCAGCTGCACCCGCTGCCCCCTGGCCTATCATTGGACATTACCAAGAAGAGTATTTGCTTCTGTTCACCCTTCTGGAGAGAGGAGCCATTCTTTTCAAACCCAAGAACCGAGGCGGAGAGAGGCAGCCAGGCTGATGGGCAACATTTTATGCACAATATGGACAACATTTAATTTAACTTTGTCTCCTTGAGTGAGAGTGGTGGGAGCCTGGCCCAGGCTGCCCAGAATGGTGGTGGCTGCCCCATCCCTGAAACCATCCCAGGTGAGGTTGGCTCTGAGCACCCTGCTTTGGTTGAATTACCTACCCATTACATGGGGGTTGGATGAGATGACCCTTAAAGGTCTCTTCCCACCCAAACCAGTCTACGATTCAGTGAAAACAGCAGCTTTGCTCTCTGCAAGCACCATGAAGGGTGCCGCTAAAAAGCCGTTAAAAGCTGCCTGAAGATGCAAGTCAATGTGAGCACAGAAACAAAGGATATAAATTGCCCAGGGTTTAATCTGGGTTGAAAATTCAAAGTTAGGTATTGTCCTCTTTTCAAACCAGGCAAAGAGCCACCAGTCAGAGCACTGGGGAAAAGACCAGCTCAGTTCAGACCATGTCAAAACTCCTTCAACAGCTTCCTGAAGAGCTGATGTACCAAGATAAACCCTGTCATTTTGACAGTCTATTGTCCACTTACGGACAGAGTGCAAGACTCCCAAACCATGACAATAAACTCACAGACCTCACAGTAAGAAAATGCCACCATATTAAGTGGACAAGGTCATCCATCTCCTTTTTCATCCTCTAAAGCTCGGTCTAGGTCTTCTAGGTCTCCTCACTGTACTGTTATTTGATGCTTCTAATATCTCACAAGTTTCCTCTGGTCGTATCAGGACAAGAAAATCTGTCTTGGTGGCTCCACACCAGCTGCTGCTCTGGGTATGCTCCTCAGAACAACCACCCATGCTGCCACTTCAGGGTTCCGCTTCAAAACTGAGCTTTGGTCATTTCTACCCAGAACAACCCACCCTGAATAAGATGTTCTGGGTGTTTATGGCAACCACCACTGAGCAAGGAAGGACCAAAATGCTCAGGCAGAGGGTACTAGAGCATGCAGGGCTGCTAGGGACGCTTTGGTTCATGATGAAGAACAGCAGTTCCTGGGCTTCAGACACCTGTGGTGAGCTTGGAGGCTCCAGGCACAGAGCAGGCAGTTCTGGTCTGGCTTCCCACCCATCTGTCTTGGCCTTGTTCTTCTCAGACTCGGCTGGTTAGAACATCCAGCCAATTTACAGAAGCATCTTTATGGCTTCTGGTGGCTTCCCCATAGCCATGTGCATTTTGGCTTTTGCTGTCCAAAGTGCAGGTCCGCAGCCCACAGAATGACCAAGGAAGTGGAGGGTTTGAAAGTGACCCTGACATGGTCACGGGTGGAAGAGGTGATGGACAGAGATGCTCCAGCTCAGCAAACCCACTACACCTTCATCTTCATGTGGATTTTCTGGTTTGTCCCCACCTCCTGCCCAGGTATATTTGTTCTGATGGAACATTTTCTCTCTCTTAGCACAGAGGGCCCACACATTATCCTGTTCCCATCTCCCAGTCTACCTGGGCAACTCATTTCACCCTTCCTTCAGCATTTGATGTTTTCAGGGCTTCCTGCAGCTTTGCTCCTTCAAGCCTGACAAAATTCAGTCATTGCAGCCGTGTACCTGGAGCATGCCAACAGTCACAGAGTCAGAGAGGCCTGAGCTTCCTCTGCTTTGATCTCCTCCAGGGTTCTTCTGTAATTAATGAGCAACTTCAAGGTTATCTTCACACCCTCACCTGGTTCTGCTCAACTGCTGTAAAGTCACATGTTGTTCAGCAGCCTTTACTAGCTCTCAGGCTTTGTCCTGATGTTGTCTGTCCTGTATAACCTGAACCTTTCACCATTTCAGCACCTATATGAGCTGCGTCATCTCCCCTTGGACTAACTCCAGCCACGGAGCCCCTCTCTGGGTTTCCAGAACAGGAATTACTCCAGTAACTTTTCTGAGCCCTCCAGACTCCTACTGGCCTTTTGTGCAGCCATCAGTACCTCTGTTGGGTTAAATCCTGTTCCCGTTGAACTGCTGCACTTGCCATCCACAGAGCTGGAGTCACACATCTCTCCCACCATCTCCTGCCCACATGCTTTAAACAGGGATGTCAGCAGCACCCAGATCAGAATATGTCCATTAGAAAATGAATAAAATAACTTTTTGCTTTTTAATGAGATGTAGGTGATGCTAAAGGAGGTCGGGAAGGAAAATGCAAAGCATGGTGTTGACTGATAATCCCATGGGCTCTGTTTACTCCCAGCCACGCGAGAGTCCGCCTTTGTCCACGCCATCGCCTCAGCCGGGGTGGCCTTCGCCGTAACCCGTTCCTGTGCCGAGGGCACGTCCACGATCTGCGGATGTGACTCCCACCACAAAGGACCTCCAGGAGATGGATGGAAATGGGGGGGTTGCAGCGAGGATGCCGACTTCGGCGTGCTGGTGTCGCGGGAATTCGCAGATGCCCGAGAGAACCGGCCAGACGCCCGCTCAGCCATGAACAGACACAACAATGAGGCCGGCAGGACGGTGAGTGCTGGGGACATCCAGAGCTGCTCTCCATGCCCGCATGGATGGCCCAGTCTGGCTTTTCTGATGTAATGCGAACATGATAATGCCCGAGCACGACCTTTCTAGGATGATTTTCCTGGGAACAACTTTTACACTCTCCAAACAGATGGGCAGGGGTCAATAAGAGCTAAGCCATGTAGAAACCCGACTCAGCTGCCCAAGACCCCAGGTCAACAGCGAAGAGGACTTCCCTCCCAAGCTGCTCCTTCCTGCATGCTCCCCATTGTAACATTAGATTCTCAAATTCTTTTACTGTCTAGTTCAAACTGTCAGACCTGGGGCACAAAATGAAAGCTGTTAGAAAGCTGGGACAAGGGAGTCAAGTATACACCCACATGGGTCAGAGACATCCCAATCCTCCAACTGCATCCTCCAACCCTCAACTGCACTCTGTCAGATAGCACCAAGTTGGGGAGAGTTGATCTCCTGGAGGGCAGGAAGCTCTGCGGGAGGTTCTGGCCAGGCTGGAGTGATGGGCCGAGGCTGATGGGATGAGGGGCAACATGGCCAAGGGTCCTGCCCTTGGGTCACACCAACCCC
>JANHFX010011596.1:33521-51806 GCA_027560015.1 Chloroceryle amazona | reverse complement strand
ACATATTTTGAAATTTCAGCCTACTGTCTGTTTTGAAGCAAGATCTGCTGGAAAGCTCTACTGGCCAACCAAAATTCATCCCTAGCAGGCTTTCACCACAGAACATTCAGAATCAGTAATTAAAAAAAGGGGTGGGGGTGTTCCCAGTTTGCCCTGTGGTTCTCAACAGCTATGCTGTTATTTGCAAACCTTCTATTTAAAGCAATTTTGCACAAACCACCCTCAAGGGAAACTGTCACCAGGTGACCCAGGAGCTCTATCAGTAGCCTTCCAAGCCTGACATTCAGAAACCCTGCAATGGCACACACTGGAGATCACAGTCAGCAATAAGTCAAAGCTCAATACTACTAGTAATACCTCTTTACTCCTGAGCTCTAAGCAGGAAATAATCATTGTTCTATCTTCTGAACTTTCTAATTCCATAAGGACAAGACTGTGAAAATATTCCTTGTATATGTCTACCAGAAGTGGTCATAATTATGCCCTAAAGAGAGCATACATTCATACCACCTTTCATCATACAAAAGACACAACCTAGCTGGGGTTGCTCTTAAAAAAAATTAACCTCTGAACTGAGCATGAACTTAAGATCTGTGCATCAAATTAAACCAATCTAACATAGCACTAGGAGGAGAAAAATAAAATGCCATCCTCCATATTAGACTAAAAATAATGAGTGCAGCATTTCCTAAATAATCTGCAGTGCTTAAAGTAATTAAATCTAGTTTCTTAGTTTGTTAGTTTGTTTTCACAGCTGAATGAGGATGCTTGATTCTGTACAGTGCTTTAAGGATACTGCTGAGTACTTCTCAGGTGCTCTGACTATCAAAAACTATCACAAAGAAAACTGGGAAACAAGTTTGATTATTTTTGTAACTTACAATATCTTCACTGGAAGAACAAACTGCTTTACTCAGCTCAATAGAAAACTCATTTTTATTATGCCTTTGAACCTAAAACCACCATCACACCCATCCCACTCAAACAGTAAACTTATTTCTCAGCTAATTTACAAAATGACAGGCCTTTTTTCTCCCTCTTTTTTTTTTTTTAAGAGCAAATAAGGAGGTAGGCTTAAGAAAGGAAAATACAATAAAATAGAGTAAAAAAAAAAAAAGGGAAAAAAAGCTTCTGCATATCCTGTTTGGTGCAATAAAAGAAAAAAACACCAGAAAAGATGCATCAGGCAGCAGACCTTGCTGATGACACTGTTGGTTGAATTTCTGAGATCCTTCCCTAATGAAAGGCAGATGTACAAATGAAAAACTTAAGCATGCTGTAGTAGTACTTTTAAGTTTAAAGAAATGCAAAATAGTTCTGTGATTCTGGAACATGAAAGCCAAAATGCATTTTCCAGATAACAAAGTGAGCTATGTAGGGGACCTCTACAACACATAGAACTTGCCAGTATGACCCTACTGCCATTTCAAAAAGCCTACCTGTGAAGAACACTGCTTCAAATGTAGCCCCCTTAACTGAATGCCTACAGTTTAAGAATTGCCCTGTTGTAGCTACCCCTGGGTTTTTTGGGTGAAATAACGAAATTTAAATTAATTTAGTGAACTTTTCTGTGTTTCCAACATGAACATGATCTTCCACTGGCATTTTTTTTTTACCCCAATATCATGTTAATTTTAAATCACCATTTTAAAGTAATAATAGTAGAGTTTTCTATGTTTGTAATTAATAAAAACCCAAAACCAAACAGCACACCAAAACCCCCACACAAAAACACAACCAGAAGTATCTGGATGATGAGAGTTTAGTAAAGTTCTATAATATACATGTGTATAACTAATGACTTCTCTAAACAAAATACATATTTGTCAATATTTAGACTCTTCTCCCTCTTGCGCTGTTAACTTCAAATGTATATTGGGCAGACAAAGGCTAGACAGCTTTTATGTACTACACAAAAGAGAAGCTGAACTCCTGGATATTACTTTCCATTCCTTGGTTTTGTCTTTCCAGTGCTTGTTCCCATTATTCCTTCCTTCAGCTTTTCTTCCCAATGGTTCACTTCCTAAAAAGGACCATTCCTCCTGCTTGCTCCTTGCCCAGGGCTGCAAGGTTTTCTATCTAACCAGCTCTTCATTGTTTCTTCCGCTTAACACCTACTCAACACTTTACAGGTGTTTCCCAGGAGTATTAAAAGGTGTTAGTAGGAGAAACAATAGTGTCAAGATCCCTCATAGTTTAGATATGTCTATGCAAAAATAGCCCCCAAACCACCAACAAAAAACACCCGAAAAAAACAACATAAATAAAAACAACGCCAACACCACCACAAACAAAAACACCACCACCAAAAGCTTCTTTGCTTTTGTGTTTCCATTTTAGTAGAAAATCCCCCGATGTGAAATGAGTGCCTAGAGAATAAAAACAAGAGCCAGAATTCTTTTGAATTTCCCTTTCTCTTTTAAAAAGTGCAATACAAAAATGTGGTATGAAAAAGTTAAGGCAGAAAAAAAAAACAAACTAAACTGTTCCTCTTTTCTTTTACTCTTTTTGCAAAAAAAATCTGAGTTAGACTATCGGGATCTTATTTTGAGAACACATTACTCTAAAACTGAGGGCAGGAGTTGAATGATTTCTCCTTTATTCCAGGAGAATAGTTGGGCACTTGCACACCCTTGCCTAGCTCATCAGTACTTCACGCCACTGGCTATCGAATGCAGGCTCATATTTCAAAACAAGCTCTCCATAGCTGAAAGCTGTGTGAAGTAGAAAGAAAAGGAAAGAAAGTGTCTCGCTTGCACTGAAAGAATTCTACGGGCCAGCCTTCTCCATCGGACAGCACTTTCTTCCGCCCCTGATGTCTCCAGCTCCTGGCACTGGCATCACAATAGCCACATTCCTGCCTAAATGCTGCTAGAGATTTAATTTTTTTTTACTTCCCCCCAAGAATAATCAAGCCTGTCTTCTTTGCTATGTGACCGAATAAATTGGATGGTGTGGTAAAGAACACTGCTACTGTACTTCGAATATTACTGAATGGCAGAATACAGCTTGAGAGAAAGTCCAGCACCCCTCTAGAGTCACCTTCTTTCCTCTATTACACTCAACGTGTGCCGGAGACTTTGGACTTACTTTAAGACTAAATGCAAGTTAGCAGATAGCCGTGGGTCTGTAAACTGCGTTGTCCTGTTGTTATGGTCAACAAAATAAACTCTGCCTGTTGCTGTATTTCGGATCTCCCATCCAGGAGGCAGTGGACCAAGCTCCTCACAATTGATGTTGCTAAGATCCCTGTGAAAACAAATATAAAATGAAAAATACCTCAGCATTTGGCCTCTGAGCCAAACAAGCGTAAATGTAACAGAACAATTCTATGAACTCTGAGAAAATGTATTGTTTCAGAAATCTGATCTGTTCTGCTGGAATCTCTACTCCCAAGGTGCAAGCCCACCAAAAAAAAAAACCCAAAACACACACCCCAGAACACATGCCACGGGGAAAAAAAATTCTTATCAAATAACCTTAATTTTTGCAAACTAGTATCAGATGTTCAACTGATACAGGCTTTAAACAGAAATAAAGACCATTCTCATATTTGCCAAAATGGAATTGCAGTTCTACAGCAATTCTGTCAGAAAACATTTTTAAAACAACATTAGTCATGCAAGGAACTCTGAATCATGCTTGAAAAAAATCCCACAAAACAAAACTATATTTCTGAAGAGTTATACTTTCCATGAAGAATTACGCATGGGATATTACACATGTATGGCACAGGTGGATTTGCCCCCAAACCCCTAAGGAAGAAAACAACTCTATAAAAAAATATTTCAAATAAATTACATTAACAATGACTCAGCTCTGCACTGAGCAATCCACAGATAGCTTAATGGGTCTCAAGAAAATTCTGTTGAAATTAGTAAGATGTAGATTCATTCCAGAGAGTCACTGAACACAAATACTAGTCTTCAAAAATGTACACTTGCTGATTTTTCATGTATATAATTCACACCTCAGATACCTCATAGGGTCAAGTACAGCTCTTTTTAAAGGTCCAAGTCTTCAGATCTCCCAGTATCATGAGCTGAGGGAGGGATAGAGCCGAGGGACAGAATGGCTAAGAAGATGCCATCTGCAGGCACCCAAAAGGCTGAAGCCACTAATGGAAAAACAAGGCTCTGGGATCGAACTTCTACTGACATTACCCAAATAAACACTGCTGCTGAACTTAGGGCTTAATTTTACTAACTAAATGACTATGGTATATTAGCATAAAAATACAATATTCTTTAGAAATGACATAAAATCTACCTCATGCAAACAGCCAGATTTTCTTCTCCAGAGACACTTGTGCAGTTGCAAATTTATTTTTTGAGAGAAGTACAGTTTCTAGTTTTGTATAATATAAAAGTCACAGACTTTCCAACGCTCAACTGTGAGCTGTATTGCACCCTCAAGTCTACAAGTAATGCAACGAAGCAAAGTTTATTCTTGTAACAGAAAAGAATTGTCCGAAAATGCAATGAAGTTATGGCCATGAGGCACTCTACCCTTCCGGGGGTATCCATTTCCATGGGAATGAACACCAGCAGCGACTGACAAAGTTGCTACACTTCTCATCAGTGCCAACACTGGCTGCCAATTTCAAACTACACACTCTATTTTACACCATCTGCAGACTTTAGGAAGGAATAATTTTCAATAGGGCTTTTTTGTTTTGTTGTTTTTTTTGTTTGTTTTTTCTAAGAACCAGAAGCTAAGAATAATTTCCATTATCCCTCTTTCCCTTCAAACACATCAGAAATAATCATCTGTACAATCATGTACACTATGTACACAGGTAGCATCTCAATGAGCACATTAAACTAGAAGGACACTTCACATTTATTTTCTCCTAAGTGCTGAGATAGCTGCAACAGAAATGGAAGCTTCTGCATTTTAATCAGAGCTCAGTCTTTCAGCTTCTCTACCTGTTTGTGCCTCTCCCCAGAATTCTTTCCCATTTAAATGCTGCTAATGAGATGCTTGGAAGCATGTATGATTGCTCTAGGAATACCCACGTTAAAGCATTAGGATGAATATAAGTATCCATTTCTGCTCTGTAACTGGAAAACTGCTGTAAAAAAAGCTGTGTGTTTTTAGATGTTTGCTACCATACTCAAATGTAAACATCTCCATTCCCCCCTCCCTCCTTTATTAAAAAAAAAATAAAAGCCCAACATCCTGGCACTTCACACAGAGCTCACCATTTCAGCTTCCAGGCTTTTTATGACCCAGTGGCTCTAATTAGTTTCTTCAAAAGGTACCAAGATTCCAATTCCTTGAGTAAATTCAGTTTGAGAGTCTGAACATAGGACAGTAATTCTCACAGACAAGTAAATTTAAGCTAATTTGATGATTAGACTATTTCATTACTAATAGTGTGTCTAAACAAACAAGGGGCATCCACTAGATCTTCCAGGTTTTTCCCTTAGTGTGCTCCTCCATCTAAGATGATCACATTTGTAGAGCCTATTTGTCACCGAGACTGTTCTTCAGAAGTATATGCTGCCCGTTTCTCAGGTTGTCTTTAAACTTCCCGAGCCTGAACTAAAAACCAAAACCAACCCAGTTTTTACTGAAATAGCTCAAGAAATCAAAATTTTAGAAGTTGTCAGATTCTACTTTTTGTTTCATTTCTTTTGCAGAGTATTAAAGCCTGGACTTGGCTACAATTCATATGCAAGGTCTAGAATCAGCCAGCTATACCTGTTTTCAAAACACCAATGCGATTTATTTCTTGCTTTTTTATGTTTGTGTTAAAATGCCAACTCAAAGAACTGAAGAAGAGAGACTAATTTATTTTGATGAATGACTTGTTTCAATTATATATTAGGGGCCAAGAGTCAGAAATATGTTAGATAATACTCTGAGGAGAGTACTGCTTGAACTATTTTGATTTGACACCTTAAAGATACTTCCACAGTCTCTTACCTAGGTACTCTTGGATCATGCCATGTGCTAACACCAGTCTGAGTGTGCAGAAAATAGACTTGGCCTTGCTGAGTTGTCCTTTGCTCTGTGAAATCAGATAAATTAATAAACATAAGAACAAAAATCGCAGTACAAAAATTCACAAAGACCAATTTCCCCAAACTAAGGAATCCAAAGGATCTTGCACATGAGAAGACACAACCCATTTTTCCCAGTTTCTTGAGAGACCTACGATTAAAAATTTTAGTTTGCATACCATATCCTTCAGGTAAATCGGGAGGAGTGTGCAAGTGTGTCCTGCTCATGTAATTTCTGTGCCTCTGGGATCTGACTCTCCTCTCTGCCAGCCGGGGATCCGACGACTGCCCGCAGGTCGCACCATTTGTTCCTGTAATTGGAGTGTTCTCGTCCACAAAACAGCTCAGTGGTCTTCCTGGACTGGAGTATTCAGATGCTGGCCTGGGGGAAATGGGAAAACGGAATCGCTGACTGGACACAGGGCTACACACAACACACTTCATGGAAGCTTCATCTAAAGGCTCTCAGGAAACCTTTGTGGACAGCAGAACTGAGCTGACCCGAGGAGCAGGATACCTCCACAACAGGCAGAAAGCTTCTGTTATGCACTCATTGGTTTATCCCAGACCAATTAGTTCATCACTTCTCTGAGGGCCTGACCTGACACTTAGTATATGAGGTCAAGATCATATCAAATGCTTAGATGAGCAGTTCCCACCTTAAACAGAGTGCTGACAATAATTTATTTTTTTTTTTGAATGAGCAGCACACAGCTCAAATTTTCTCACCTTGCCTTCATATGGCTGAGGAAGTGAAAAGGCCTTGGTTTCCTCCTAGTTTTTAAGGAAGGCTATTAGGTGAGGATGGTGAAAAAGGGCTAAGCAAGATAAAAACCGGTTACTCTTGAGTGCTTGACTGCAAGAGGACACATTGAATTACATGGTTTTGTATGTCAATGCTGCTTTCAAAAGAAATTAAAATTGGTTAAAGGGGAATTGATAAGGACACAGGAAGTTCCCACAAAAAATGATTTATTTTGCATTTGTTTATCTACTGTAAACATGTCTAGAGCTTAGAATAGGTATTTTAACATACCAGGAAAAAACACAAATCGGTAAATTAAAAAGCTGTTCAGTACCTCCATTCACTCAAAAACTGCAAATATATATCAGAGCTGGCAGCATTAACAGTACAGATTATTTTAAGTCAAATATATATCCATACAGAGACTGGAATAACATTTATTGAGGATGGAAGAGAGTCTGCAGGCACAGGCACTCTGCATAAGAGTCTGAAAAATATGCAATAACACTGTCTACAACTGAGGTAACAGCCAAAGTCCTGTGAGGAACAGGTTTGCAACACACATCTACGGTTATTAGAAAAGGTGATTGTAAAGATTTCAAAACAAGCTCTGTAACAATCAGCTTTTTATGTTCTGGATTACATGGTCATAGCATGTACATAGACAATGTCTGTCAGCTATTCATGATCTCTCTGCTTCACCCTCTACGATGTCTGCACATTGTAATGTCTGTATTTATAGAGTTCTACCATAGGAGCTCCACAAGAAAACAAAAATGCTGGTGTTATGGGAGGAAAAAAGTCCAGTCAGAACGATTCTTCCAAGCTGAGTATTAGGCAGACGGAAGGAGTAGGATGGTAGAGAAAAATAGCACACAGTATTTGCAGGAATTTGAAGGAATGCCTAATACTCCAGTTAGAGCCACTTAGAATTGCTCGTGCTCAGCGCTCCTGGCCAACAAGCAAACAAATGCAGTCTTCTAAATAATTTCTTACCGTGTTGGTCGCTCCCACTGAGTTGTTCGTGTAATATGATTTAAATACTGGATCCTTCCAGAAGCTGTTCTCCGTTCCTCCCACCTAGAATTCAGGCATTGAGAGATAAGGCAACGAGTGGTATTTCCAGGAAACCAGGGCACAAAATGTTTCCAACATAAATGCCAACTCAGGAAGACTTACATTATTATGAATCATGTTAGCTGAACACAGAACAGGAAACAACTGAAAGGTCCACTCAGAACTGATTTTACACACTCTTCCCTTGGAACCAGGCACATCACTAACAATATTGCACCTTCATGTTCAATACCTATTTGAATTCTAAGTAAATCCAAACAGCCATATAAGGAAACTTCTTGAAAGCATTATGTTTAATAATGCCTTTTTTTTTTGACCACTGACTCTAGCAAGTGCTTTCACAATATCTTCACGTGCTACTTGTTTTCATTAAAAAGTCACCTTTGGACAACAGGACTTTTTAATTATTATTCCTTTTGCACTCCAAAACACACGAGGCTATACAGCTAGCTTGGCAGTTACACAATTAAATAAGCAATATTTATACAAGGAACCTTATGAAGTGAAAATTTTAAAGCATTTTCAAAAACATTTTTGGCTTCTCCAGATGCCCAATTAAGAAAAGAATGCTGTTTAGGTCTTAGATGATAATTTCCGTTTAAAAATTCATCATCTGAAAAATCAGTTTCTCCTGTCTTTACCTGCCAAGAATCACATTCTGAAGGTCTGTGTTTGCTCTGAAAAAGTCGATGACAGCACCAGAACCTAAAACATTTTTCTGTATTCGCAAAACTGTTTTAGGTGTTAATGATGTCAGTAACTCTCACAGGGACAAATCAAAATCCTAAACGCAGCCTTTGGCAGGTAAGCACAGCAAGAACTCGGGCTCCATTACCTTTTCCAATCATGTTTTCTTCACTGTGATTTACACAGAAGAAGTGATCTGTTGTTACAGTAGCGTGCACCTCTGCACAGCACAGTAGAAGGCAGCCAGACCCACGTGTTCACTGCCTTGCTACAAAACTACAGGGATGAAGTCAGGTTGCTGGCTCTGACATGTTTTCTAGGTAAGTATATTTTGGAATGCGTTTACTCATACATGCCACCTCTCATTTTCCAAGAGACAAGACAAAGGTCAAAGTGTTAACTGTGCTTCCTAGCAGGTTTCTCTCTTGCTCCTAAATTCAAAACTGCAGAACTCTAGAGTATGAGAAGAAAAATAAATTAACCTATTCATACAGCAACTTCTCACAACTGCAAAAGTCTGCTGTATGAGCTGTGTTTGTATTAACATCGCAGTGATGTCAGCTTACCCATCTGGTAAATCATTATCAAATAACCGACTGCAATCCACAACTTGTCCTCCTGTGCCTATTCGGTCTCTGGACTGAAGACTTACTATAAGATAATAAAAGAATTATTAAAGACGAGATATCTGAATGCAAGTTACAGCTATATTTGAAAGAGAAATGATACAACCTGGAGGGCTATGCTGAGCCATGTTGGGAATATTTTTTCCTTCCCCAAAATCAAAGAGTTACACAGAAACAGTGCATTTTTTCATACATGTAATTCACGACATTTTACTTAAAGTTAGCTTAAAGAATATGAAATTAAGGCAGAAGTTAACTCTGAAGCTGTCATTAGCTCTTCTCCATGAGACAGCCCGAGACACTCGTCTGGCAGCAGTGGGATGACCAACCTCACACACGGCTGGGACAGCAAGCGGGACACTGCTAGTGCCACACTGCTAACAGGAGAACTGCTCAGAGAAAGAGCTACATTAAGAAATTCCTGTACGTTTTTGACTCCTTATGTATTTTGTGTGCACATGGGATTCAACACAATGCACGTACACACACATACACACAAACCCAGGCAAAATTTAACTGCTAGAAGCACTACACACTTGGTTTATTAGCTACTTTCAAACACCAACGGTAAGAAGTCAAATGCAACTCTCACACAAAAGCACCCTGAAAAGCCCTTACTGCCCTCAGCAAAACAGTACTGCTTTAGTTATTTATTTACATGTTTCACTGTAATGGATATTTATGCCTGAAGCTGGAAACAAAGATTTTCTTTTTTTCTTAGGCAGCTTTTGTTCCCAATATAATAATTTGCAAATGTCTAATATGACATTTTATGACACTTGTGTCCTTGTGGGGTTGGTTTGGCTTTTTTTTTGTTAATGTTTTGTTTTGCCTTTAACAATAAAAAGATTTTGTAAAAAGCTAAATAGGTGCTGTGGCACACATTTCTCGGGGTGACACTACTGCACCTCTGGACAACTGTCTTCAAGTCTTATTTATGTATTTAGTGAAATAAACTTACAGACCTTAACCTGGACACAACCACGCTTTTGCCAGGTTACAAAGGTAAAAAAGCTGTAGTAGTACTGGCACTTCTTGCCAGAGAGTCCCATTTTTCAAGAAGAACGGTGTGCTTTGAAGCTTGGGATTTGGGGCCTTCAACAGACCAACCCAGGGAGTCCTGCAGTACCTACTTGCTTTACTCCTAATCAATATGAACTCCTAGTCTTTTAGAAAGCAGCTGCTTAGCGTGAAAGTCACCTTAAATTTCATTTAAATCAAACCAAAATCTTAGATGATGTCTTTATTCTGCAACAAACCCACACATTACAAGTTCACATTGTTGCAGGTTTGGCAAGCAATACACACAGACAAAAATGAAACTAAACAAAGGCAATTACCTCCTCTTTGCCTATGTGAGGACCAAAATTTGTGCACGGCTTCATTTTGTAATGAGTAAGGACTCATTTTTTCTGCACCGCCACATCAGAAATAAAATGGTGGCACAGAAGAGAGCTGCAAGATTAAGACACAGTTCAGGTGCCCTTTGCATGCACTGCTCACAAGCGTCCCCTTTTCTTCCCCCCTCTGAAGGCAACCCCAGGTATTTAAGAACCCCTTGGTCCGTGTCCCAAATTATGAAGGCATACCCACTGTGTACTTAATTTGAAAGGTTATCATCTGCTGGAGGTATCAATTACACTTTAATATTGTTTTGGAAAATTGCATAGCTTTTTAATTTAAGGCAGTTTATCATTAGAAGGACTGAGATTATAACTTGTTCTATCTTCTTACTTTTTAATCAGGATTTCTCCGCCATGAAACTGGTGCAGTGAAATTATCTAGTTTTACTCAGGCTCATTCACCCATTCAACAAAATTGTATTAGTGAAGAAAGACTAAAATATAAGGAGATTAATAATGACAATTTAAATAATAGAAGACAGGAGTCTCTGGAATCTTACCAAGGATACGTCAAATTAAAACACAGCCACGACTGCGGAAACCTGACCTTTCTGATGATAACAGCAGAAAGTGGAACGCACAGATTTGTTCTCAGTCTCTGCTGTAACTGACGAGCTGTGTTGTTTTCTAGGTGCAATGCACGCTCCAGCAGATCCTGCTAATTAGGGCCAGCCCCAGCAGCGTGCCCAAGGAGCTAATGCTGCTTTGGATATATCACTTTGCATGGTCACATCAGGTTAAGCCAACTGGTCAGTCTAGCTTATGCCCACACTACTAACTAGTTACCTCTGATAACTAGTTCTCTCTGAAGTGTATTTGCCCCAGGCTTCCCATCTGGCATCCTGATAGCCTTGAGACCTTTCAGCTTTGGGGTAGGGTGTTGGTTTGTTGTTTGTTTTTTTCCCTTGTTTTAATTAATGTGAGGATTCCCAAGTCATGATGACAAGGATGCATGTTGCATACTCTGGAGGGCAGCATGAGAGCATGTCATGGTGTGAGGGTACAGTCCCTGCTAGCATCACATCTGGAGGACTGCTGTGGGCAGAGTGGATCTCTGCTGCTCGGAGCAGACCCTGAACAAGCTCTCCCATCAGCTGAGCTCAGTTTCCTCTCAAAGAAACCCCACGAACAAAACTGCTTGCATACAGCGTGGATGCTCGGGGGACCAGAATACTGGAAAAAAAACAAAAAGCAAACCAAACTGACGACATAGCACACTAGAGAAATGACTGGTTTATCCTTTACTCTTCTGTGCAAGCTCACACAGAACATTTAATATTCAAAAATGGTTTCAAGTGTCAGCAATTGCACTTATGATTCCACATTTCTACCATGATTTGACTCTCCTGTGCCACCTCACTCTTAACTTAATAGTGAGCAAACACTTGCAGTTCAGATGCTAGACAGATGGTTGAAGCAACATAAAGAGGTAAAGTCACAGGTGTTATTCAACAGAGCACTTTGAGGAAAGCAAACAAATGCATTGAAGCCCTTATTTGCCGACTGATATTTCAATAGTTTTCCCTGTCTGACAAAACAAGAATGCTGTTTGGATATTATCTGAGCATAAAACTGAGCATGCAAATTCACTTCTTTTTACCACAGGACCAAATATTCTCATTAACATCTTGCCATAACAATAAAGACTTCCTTACCCATACCAACTTTTTTTTTTCAACTTAAGTGACCTACTAGAAATGCTGCCTTCTGAAACAACTGACAACACGCCCGGAATAGAGTGTTTATGAAGTTGTTTGGGGGTTTCTCAATTTGCCATCTTCTTTTTTAATTCTTAAGTTATTTAAGGTTTATGGGTTAGCAGAATGACAAAGCAGAGTTTATGGACATTGGTGACAGGCTTCTTAATAACCTGTGAAAACACAGAATGAATTGAACAAGTCATCCCGGACAGCGAGATGTTTTACATGGTGACAAAACCTACAGGAAGCACAGATTTGCTGGAACTCTCAGTGGCCAACAAATTTGTAGTCAGTTTTTCACAGGAAGTTCAGACTCAAACTTTCACCATTACTTAAAATGAAATTAAAAGCTTTTAAAGTATTTTTTTATATTATCTATGGTCTTATCTGTCCCAGAACTTACATTATATTATATCTGGGGTGCAGGGGCATTTTTGAGATTTTTTGGGGGTGGTTTGTATGTTTTGATTTTTTTTTTTTCTTCTTAATTCTCTACATATGGACTTCTAGGTTGAGATTGAAAAGGCTCTGGCACTAGGTGCTGAATTAAAGAAGAAAAAAGGGAATAAAAAGCTAATTACAGAAAACTGACATCTAAGAAAGGTAGTTCTGTAGTTATTTCTTAAGCTTCAGTGGAACTAACAGGTAAAAACTCTTACTTACCTACTATCTGTCCTCTAACAGTGTCATTGTCATTTGGCCCAAGCTTGCACAGATCCAATCTCTGATCTACAGAACAAGGACACAAAGCATAAGTCGTACACTATTTTCCTGCTTTGAATGGTACACTGAACTACCATCAGAACCAAATTCAGCCTAGCTTAATGTGGTTAACACTTCCAAGACACAGGGGAAGCAAAACTAAAAATCTTCAACCAGGGCTTCATTTTTTGTCCTTTTAAATCATAAAACAAGACTAGAGTACTTCTGCTTTATCATTTCTCCCAGTTCATAAAGCTCTTTTGATGAAGAGGAAGTGATATTATCCTAGGTTACAGGTCAGTATTTTGAACTCTCTTGCCTTGTGAAGACCAGCCATCGTCATAAAGCACTTCCAGTTCAACACTCATATTGGTAGAACAGAGAGCTATAACCTGCAGCATCAATCATACATTCCGTGCTGAACAGGTATGGGCAGTGCACTGAAGCACTGATCCAGTGACAACTATTTCAAATTGAGAACTTCAGTTATGCTGTTAGTGCCAAGGAATCTGTTACTGAAGGCAAAATCACAGTGCTTCTCTACCATCATGTTGCCTTTTTTTTTTTTCCTAATTATCTGTATAGCCAAGCACTACTTTTCCATTACAAACAGTGTGCTAAATTTTGTTCAGAAGCAAATGATACCCATCAGGAGAATGAGAATACAGCATCTTACATGTTAATTCACTTTTGAAAAGGTAAATAGGAGGTGCTAGAAGTGTTAAAAAACACTTAATGTGACAAAATTTACTAAATTTTGAAACTTTGTTAACTTTTTAAACTACAAATTTGGGGCTTCAAGACACAGTCATCCTTTTGTTCACCCCTTAAGACGTGCATTTCTGAAAATAATAAAAAGATATTTTGAAGATAATTAGAATCAGTCTTCCTTTGGAATTTCAACACAGTAAAGCTCAGTCTTGACAGTCCACAACCAGACCATGGCATTGCAGTTACCACTGGCTATGGTAATGGGGCAAAGGGGTTGAAAAGCCAAAGGTAAGTTACATTCTCTAAGGTGCTGGTGCTATCCTGAGCCACAAAACACTGTTAGA
This sequence comes from Chloroceryle amazona, assembly GCA_027560015.1. NCBI lineage: Eukaryota > Metazoa > Chordata > Aves > Coraciiformes > Cerylidae > Chloroceryle > Chloroceryle amazona. The sequence continues at coordinate 37,803 of JANHFX010011596.1, read as the reverse complement.
AGCTACCACAACAACTGGAATATACAGCCTTTATAAAATCCAACAAAACCCCAATTAACTGTCCCTCTTCAAAAGTCTACGCATGAAAGTTTGGTCTGAAAGAGAACAAACTGCAGTCTTTAGCTTACTTACAACCAGTGTCTTTAAGGCGGTTGATTGCGTTTGAAAGAAGTCTTACACAACCCAGAAATCCAGCTCCCTGCTTTTTATGAATTTTCTTGTGATTCCACACGCTGATTGTTATCGAATCCGACTTCCCAATATATCTGAAAAATGTGAAAAACCAGTACCGTGAATGACACTTACTGAATGCTTTGAAGATGCTCTAGAAATCACCTTGGAGAAAAAAAAAAAAAAAAAAATCAATATTGACCATTACATTAAAAATTAAAACACACTGTATTGGCAAGAGAGAGTAAGCCACGTTCAGGTAAGATGTACACATTCTAGTTCAATGAAAGCGTGTCTTATGAAGGAGTTTGCTCGAATACAAACTATGCTAAAATCCTGGTTCTGGAAGAAGGCATTTGTGTGAATCCAAGGTCTACTGAGATCTGTTTACAACAGTAACATGAAGAGGCTGCGGGCTGGCCAGGTGACCACATCTCCTCAAGCAGCTACAAACATGCTTCAGGTTCATGCCTACGCTCAGCCTCGCCAAAGAGAGCGGGAATGCTCGCGGCAGCGTGCGATAGCAAGCAGCGCTAGCAGGCAGAGCGGGTCAAATGCCACGACACAAACTATCAGCTTAGCATCCTTCGGCAGCGCTGCATCTGCTGCTGCTTTTCAGGCTACCTCTTCCAAGCACTGGCGATGCAAGCCACCCTCACTTAGACACCTTCTGAGCGCTCAGGGGAAACAGAAGGCAAACTCAGTTACACATCTGCAGTTAAGAAACCTTTGGGAAGCAAATTTACTATTAAGAAAGCTTCAGAAAGGCCCTGCTTAGAGCAAACATTGCATATTATGAATGACCCCTTACAAAAGGTTCATACAGCGTTTCAGTTGAGCTGGGCCACGTTCCCCTCCTGCCCCTGCTCACACGGGACAGGCTCCTCGCAGCATCACCGCAGAAATGCTTTGCAAAGCCTAGACCTGCATTTCACCGACCTGGGGCAATCCGGATACTGTAGGCTATTTGAGTTTTGCATTTTTGTTTGAAGCTTTGCTCTTTGGAAGTGATTAATTTGTGAGCTAGCTTTTGTTTTCAAGGCTTTCAGTGGACAATTTCAAAACACCTAAGACAAATCAGCTACTGTCAATACTGAATTGTTATAGTCATTTCAAGTTGAGGAAAATGAATTTGTAACTATGGCTTAGATCCCAAGAACTGCTTGTAGTTCTCCCTTCCCAGGCCACAAATTCTGGCATTCTACAGTTTAGTTCCAAATTCTTTTTTGTTTGCTTTTGAAGGAAAACTGATTGAACAAACTCAACTAATGTCTAAATACAACTCCCCCATTGACTGTGACTTTATGGGCTTTAAAACATCTTAGTATTTTCATAAAGATAGAAATGATACTGTCAAGGTTGGCAAACCAAATAACTAACTGTCATGGCTTAAAATGATAGCTGTGATCAGTTAAGTGCTCAATTAACACTTATCCCATTTTTCCTCTTCTACAAAGCAGAACTTTGACAACTTCTTTTCTCCCACCTGCAGACAGGGACTGACCCAAGAAGTAGAAGACGTAAAAGCCTAACTGTAGGCACATAACCATGAGCATCGTTTAAAATGACCAAGTACACTTTTAAAAAACAAACAAACAAAACCCCCAAACTAAACACAAACTTCACACACAAAAAAGCAAACCCTGGAATTTGTTCGAATACTGAACAGATTGCATAATATAGGTCAGATTTTTGGCCTTACAACCTTGACAATGCCAATTTTGCATAAAGAAACGAGAGATGAAGATGGGTATTCACGTGCACAGTTGCAGTCTACAATGTTTCATGTATTTAAAATAAATTCTTATGAGAACAAGTTAAGTGCACTTAAAAATAAAGACTTATCATGACCTGTCTTGAATTTTCCAGTTTTCCTTGTTGCTTTAAAAAAGTCAAAGGTATATGGTTAAACACAATTTCATAACAGAACACTTTGAGTAATATGTAGAACAGCTGCATATACAACACAGTTTCCAAGAATTACTGTAACATTCAGGGTGAGGTTCTCATGGCTGCGCTGCAGACAGTAAGTGATCCATACCAAACAGGTGAGGACTTCTACATTACTACTATAACCTACTCTGATTTTTGCACCAGAAAATCTGTCTGATTCACACATTTAAAGGAAATAAGCAAGACAAACTGTATTTTCTGAATAAAAAAGTCTCTCTCTCCTTTTTTTTTTTCCCCCCAAAGGAAGAAAAGAAATAGCTCAGTAACTGCTAGTTGGCTTTATAACCAAATGGTTCGTCTATATTTCTGCATAATTTCAGGCATGAAAATACATGGTTGCATTTCAAGTGACGTTAGGATAATCTGACATTTCCAATTCATTTGGTGGATAAGTTACATTTGGTTTACATCATCTGGCAATAAAGTTCAAACATAAATGCCTGGCCTAGGAATTCTATTTGTTATTAAAAAAAAATGTTCCACAAAATAAAGTAAGTTAAAAAGAAACAGACAAACAAATGAACAAAACAACAAAACAAACCAGAAACGCCCCCACCCTGTCCCCCATTATGCTGGATGCCTCTCTCTTCCTTCTCATAATTAAAGTTCTTGGAGCCTTCTGGGTTTTGTTTTGTTTTTTAACTCTACCTTACTGGCAATATCTATTTCACAACTTCAGTACTTCAACAGAGATAACAGGATTAGTATTAATGAAGTGGAAACCTAGAAATTTAATTTGCATATACATATTGTTAACTCCCCCTGAATCTGTCAATTAGGGATCTGGCTAAGAGCTGCTGCATGCTCAGAAAATTTAAGAAAATTGCTGGAAACCTCTAAAATATGTTAATAAAATTTTATACACAGGGACAATTGTTACTTTGTCTAAATAAAACTTTCTTTGCCAAGGTGGTATTGCCTTCTGAGCCAATATACCACTCAGGAAGGTTTGGTATCAAGTGACTTTTCATCCCCATGGCACTGTATACACTTTCCCTGAAGAGTTCAGCTTCATAGAGAAAAGCAGAATGAAGAAAGTGGGGAAAAAAAAAAAAAAAAAACAACAGAAAAAAAAAAAACAAACCCCCAAAAAACCAAACATCCCCAAACCCAACAACAAAGCAAAAACCCAAACCAAATGACCTATTCCTGAAAAAAATACACCTCTTCCTGATCACAAGCCAGATGTACTCCCTCCAGAAGGGGAGAAAAATGCAACATCAAGAGGTATGAACTCAGGCTTGGAAGCCAGGAATTCCCTATTTCTAATCCATGCTGTCACACAAAGTTTTTTTATGACCTGGATAAATTACTCAGTTTGTTTCTCCGTTTTCCCGTTTCTGACATTTTTCTAATATAATGGCAGTGTTCTGCTTTGAGATATCAGCTGTTTGCAGATTGGGGGAGAAGACACACAACACATAATGAAAAATACCATCCCATTTTTTTCCTCCCCTTCTTTCTTCCTCCACTCTGACAGTGTTTTCATCTCTGGTAGCAACTGAAGGGTGTTTGAGCCTCTGGGATGGTCACAAGAAAACCAGCCAGAGGCTGTGGCTTAGACAACAACACAGCATAGACACGTGGCACTGACTGGCTGCTCTTTTCTCCTCCCCAGTGCTACCCAGCCCAATGTTGAGCTGAGCCTACAAGATGCCATAAAAGCAGCCACACCAAGCAAGTAGCAAGCAAACTGGGCTGCTGCTCCAGATGTTCCTAACAGACCTACCCAAGAAGTTCAGCAAAGACTCATACACCTGATGTGCTTGAGCTGGAATGGCCACATCTGCCAAACACGACCCAGAAATGCACTTTACCTGCAAAGGGCATCAGCTTCATCAAACTGGTCTAAACAACCATGTCAAGAAGGCAAAGATGTTACAAGAAGCTATTAGATGGCTCTTCAGGAGTCAAATTTAGGATGGGTTTGTCTAAACCAGCACTAAACAGGGCTGTTGCCTTCTCTCCCTGAGAAAAAAAAAATGCAGGATCTAGGCAAAGTAGTGTGGGAGGGTTGGGAGAGAAAGGTGATTTTGCCAGGACAGTGCAGGGGGCACCAAACAGCACTAGACCCTGCAGTGAGGAGATTTTGGGAGGAGGAGGAGCTCCAGAAATCGGGTGAGGTACAAGAAAGAAAGAGTTCATGGTAGAGCCCGGG
>JANHFX010011596.1:0-33505 GCA_027560015.1 Chloroceryle amazona | reverse complement strand
TAGAGCCCGGGGGGGGGGTGTGGGGGGGTGGGAAGGGGGAGGACAGATCTGCAGAGCACAGAATTAAGATGGGAGCAGGACAAAGTTTTGGTGGAATCAGGGTACAAGTAACTTTCAGAGATAAATGGACCATATGACTTGTAATGCCTTAAGGCTGCTGAGGAGGGCCAGGGGTAGGCCAGAGGGCACAGGTGAATATGGGAAGGCTGTAGGAGAGATCTAAGCTATCACAGAACAAAAGAAACTGGAAGGAAGAGAGAAAGACAGTTTAAGCTTCAGAAGTGCTGCTTTCAGTAGTGTTTAAATGCTCTGAATGTGAGACGTCTGTAAATGTGTTAAGTCTGGTTATTCAAAGCTTTGAGGAAAGGCACGAACAATACAGAAAACACAAACAGGGCTGAAAAAAAAGGAAGGGGAATACATCCAGGGCAAGCGTGGTATTCTACTGACATTAAACTGCAGCCAGACAGCAACTAGTTGGCAATTTTTTTTCTGGAAAGCCTCCCAGATTCCCCCCTCCCCTTATACACACCCATCTAGTCTGAAGAATCTAAGCAACTAATTCAGCTGTTTCCTTTCACGCTAAGACCTAAATTAAGAACCATGTAAAGCAAAAGCAAAACCTTTTCTTGTTCTTTAGAACACTGCAGACATCTTTGGAAAAAAAAAAATCCTTCTACAACAGAATATCTATTATGCTGAAGCAGGTTAGCAAGCTGCAAAATTCCTTTGGAATAAGCAACTTAATTCAGACATTATTGCACAAATACATCACAACAGATCCATCTTACTGTGCCATTTGCATATGCCATCACACGATACAGGAGACTGTCAATTAGCAGCAGTGTTAATCTGTTACACAAATTCCAAGCTAGGGACACTTCAATCAACTCAACACAGCCAAGAGACAGTTTTACTGCACATAAGCTCATTACCATCATTTAAAAACCAACAGAAATCTTTATGGTAGGAAAGAAAAAGAGAATTATTCTTTAAAAAAAAAATAAATTCTACATAACTGCACTTTCCTTTGGTTGATTTCCTACACTACGTGGTGGCAGGAGCAGGCAAGCTGCCACCAAGACTCCATCTGTTATGCTTGGTGTGCAAAGCATTTCCTGTAACAGTGGAAGTGTCATAAGGCAGAGACGTGCGTTCCCATGCAGTGGGGTGTTGTTAGGGTAAACATTCAAATGTTTAAAAAACCTGTGAGTTTCAAAGGATGAGAAGAAAGATGAAGTCCTGTAATCTGTGAGGTGTGCTGTCAGGTGTTTAGAACAGTTACTATTCCTACTATTTTTCTTTTTTTTTTTTTTTCTTCCCTGCAAAAAAAAAAAATACAAAAAAACCCAACCAACCAACCACATACACACCCAAGAAGTTTCCCACAGGTCTAGATTCCTTAGGACAATCCAACAAGAGATGCCCCAAATCTGCCTGAGGAAAAAATTTTGCCCAAATCCCCATTTCTGCCTCTGATTTTATGATATGACATGGACTGCAAACACAGATGTCTTTTGAATCTAAGACAACTACAGTATCCAGACACAAGCATGGCTTCTATAAAGAATTGTAAAAATACCTCCTCTTCATCCTTCCTTGAAAATTACAACCAGGAAGGAATTTTTGCTAAAGATTTTACTATTTTTTTTCCATTGCTCTCCTTGCATATTAACATCCTCTCTCATTTCCCATGTCCTCTGCTCCTTCTCTTCTCCGGGAGGGAACAGTCTCCAAGTCATTGGCCCATGGAGCAATTACCTTCCCTTATAACCCATTCCTGTCAGTTCCTTGATTGTATTGTCACCGCAGCACTTCAAACACCAAGACAGGACTGGCAGATACAGGGAGAGACACAGGGAACCAGTGATATTTTCAACACAGAATTTAGCAGCGGATAACTGCCAAATGATGGCCCGCCATTCCTTCTTCCATAGCACTCCTTCCCTAGCTGTGCAAAGGCTACAGGAAAGCTTTATGCTCCAGTCGTGTTGACAGCACTTTCCACCTTACTCTCCCTTCATCCCTGCAAAGCTGTGCATTAATGATCATTACTGGGCCCGCCTAACTAAACAGCGATAGAAGTTCACGCTCACGTTTCATTCCTGCAGCACGAGAGCATCGGTGGTACTCGGGATGCAGCTTGTGGTCCAGCTTCATCCAATGCAATTAGGTTCATGAAGGAAGTCAAAGCACAGCAAGTGGGCATGATCAAGAGGCTCCCTACAAAACTGCCTCCTGATGCCATCTAAGGCCATAACATCATGACTGACTCAATGCAAATCATTTAATCGGCAAAGGATTAAGTTTCCACCCCCCCATCCAGCTGCCTTCTGGGGGGTTAAGTGGATTGAATCAATTTATCCAGAAGCCAGATAGAACCACTTCAAGAAAAGTAGCATGAACACATGCAGTATATTGGGAAAGGGGTTGAAACAGGAGAGAAAGAGGGCTTTCCATTTCTGGCAGCAGCCTGCTGCAAATCAGTGCAATCTACTCTTGAATTTCACCATTAGGACACTGCATGGAATATTAATGGCCAATCATGCAGAGGACATGGAAGGGCAAGCATCTGAAATTCTATATGAATCAACATTTTGATAGACTTAGCATCAAAAAAAAATCAAATTAGAATTCTTTAAACATGAAAAAGAGCTATTCCTTCTAAATTAACTTAAACTTGCTTTATATCTGTTTTTCTAATGAATAGGAATTAGTCTTGAAATGCAGAATCTAAGCTTGGACTGAGTTTGAATAATAAAACAATAACACTATAGTTTTCCTCAGAGAAAATGCTATTATTTCACTAAACTGCCAATGATATGTTGTTAAGGAGTAACGAAAATGTTTTGTATACTGCACTAAAACATTATGAACAATGACTTCACATGTTTAGTCTTGGATATTCAAATAAAGAGTAGGTCAAGACACCACTTGAAAGCAGGCTTTCCACATTCTGCTGAAGGACCTATCAAGTTGCTTTTCTTCACTGGGAAAAAGCGGGGCAAGAAATTCTCTGTGTACTAATACTTGATTTGCTCTAGGCTTGGGAATGTCCAAAGCTAAGGCAAATATGCTCAAACAATTTCTAATAATACAGATAAAGAATGGAGCCATGGGAAAAAAAATGCTAAGAGATCAGCACAGTGCCTTAGAAAGAAAGGAGAATACAATGAGGCAAAACTGTCCACTTCTCTTCCTCATCTTCCATCCCAAGGCAAAAAGATAAAGAATAAAAGATGAAAGATGGGAGATGTAAAGCATGTACAAAGAAACCTATATAAAAAATAAAAGCTTTAATAACTTATATTATACAGAGTATTCTATGCTTTAGAAAGAGGAAAAACATGACATACACATGCCATACTGATTATATTGCTCAAAAGCACTGAAAGATGCTCAAAGTGATGATAACAGTTTATAGTGAGAAGAGCATTTGGGACGGAAAATGACAAAGGAGAGAAATCTGAACAAGAGGCACACAGAAGAAAAGTCAGTGTAGCACTGCGACAGAAGCAGGATGAAGAGAAAGGCAATGTGAAGGGATTAATGTCAGTTATGTGCTTCATTTTACAGAAGTGTTAATACGAAAATATTACAATAAAATAATGCTATAGAACATGTAAAGCATGCTGCAGACATCACCACTAGAAAACCTAGTGTTTAGACTCTGAGGGAATTGAGAAAATGGTACTTTGGCACATGTGTTTTTCACTCAAGCTAATAAACCCTGGGATATTTTCCGAGCTGTAAATAGGACAGTATTATGAACATCTGACAATGTCTGTGTACTTCAGAGGATTTCACTTCAAACCTTTGATATCACTGTTACCACCTACAGGTCATAATGCTGATTCCATTTTGGATCAAGTGTATTCTTCACAGTATCTGTAGAATGGCATTGGCCAGATCCGTCCACCACAACCTTAGCAAATGGATCAGGAAGTCCTAAGAGAAAAGGAAAACAACCTCATAAGTGCATCAGGATGCCTTAAAGTCCTCTAACACGGCACCTTTTTTTTCTTTTTAATATTTTATCTGAACTTGCTTTTTATTAATAATGAGAGCCATATTTAATGAATGGGAATAACCTGATATTTTAGGCACAGGAAATTATCTAAATTAGCAATTTATTTCACTGATACAGACCAAGAAAATGTTGTGCAAGTGGGGAAAAAATTCAGAACACTTTAACTTTCCTAATTCAAGAAGAAGTAAATTCTCAGTATACAACCAATTTATCAAAAGGCAGTGAAAACAGATTTACATTCTCCCTGTTTTTAAGATTAATTATAATAATGATTTTGGTTGTTACTGGTATTGCAGGAAACCATCTATAGCTGATTATTCTCGCTTTTGTGCTCCAGTTTGTTTTCTGCTGGCTTTCTACTTTGATTTTTGCTAGCTTTGTACCTCAAAAACACTCAACATAGGCTCAGTTGATGAACAAACATCAGTACAAAGATGGTGCTGGGCTACACACCTGAGGACAGGAAAGGAACAAGACCAGAGCAGCCCACAATTAGCTCTACTGCAGCTGCTGTTCTAACCACCCTATTAACTGACACCAAAGGGATTGTTCCACCAGTCATGCCCCTCAGTCATGCAGTCCCAGCCCTTTTCCCCCTCATACTAATTCCTCCCCTCATCTGAGTGCCCAGTGAGTCAGCTGAAGGAACTGAGGCGATGAGACACTATTCACGTTTTCTGTAGCGCACGTTTTGTACCAGTTCCACTTCCTCAGGTGACTCACAAGGGAGCTGGTCAAGCAGCAGAGTGGCTCAAGACAAGTGCCGGACAAAGCACGTGGGGATAAAGGCAAAACACGTGGGGAAGGGGAGGAACAGGACCTTGTGAAATTTGTGCTTCTGTATAGAAGTGCATCACAGACTTCAAATCACAAGGGAGTTTTTTAGGCATTAATAAACCATTAAACACTTGAAAACTCACAATCAACACAAACTCCCAGATATAAAGCAAGTTTTAAAGTATCACAAATAGCAACATAATTTTGCTTCTTCCCTTCTTCAAGTTCTTTTCAACGTTCAGGTCTGATCTTTCCAATTCTTTCTGCTCCCATCTGTGAGGCAGCAGGCAGGTGATCGGTGTGTGATCTGTTACCGGCTTACACAGCCAATAACATTCCTTTCTGCCTCCTTCATCCACCTCTTAAGCACTGCTTCCAAAACACTATTAAAATTAATTAAAATATAATTCCAGAGTATCTAAATATTGAGACATGATTGTTAATAATTAAGATGTACATCTGTTTGTCGGACAAAAAGCTCTTACATGAAAAACATTTTAATAAATATGTGGCACTATTAAAAAAGCATGTAATTTGTCTCCGAGTAAATTTCCCACTCTCAAAAACAGAGAAAGTGTGTCAGTGTTTTAATTATTATTATGAATCTGTAATGAGCATCAACTAAGAAAAAAATTAGAAGCCCTGAAATAAAACAGTGTGAAAACACCAAAGCCCCCAGTCCCCTTAATGTAAGCATCTTAATATCACGTGCAAACAGCGATGTACAGAATCTGCATCATATTTAGCCTATCTATAAGTGTATAAAACTTCAATAGCTACTTACGGAAAAAATCCTTTTTCACCAAGTTTTTTGCACACAGTACTGTAAGAAAAACAGAAATACAAAATTAAGTTACTGATTCCCATCTTAAAAAAAATGTTACTTTACCTGTCCAGCATTCCAGAAAACCTTGCTCAAAATAAAATGCAAGAACATAAAGGCACTGTGCTACTACATCATTCATTTTGGCATGTAAAATAATTCCCGAAAGCTGAGCCAGAAGTGTCATCTTTTGGCAGTTTACCTTTAGGAAGATTACAGTGGAAGTGATATGGCAGTGGTTTCCCCAGGCAAGAGTTTCAGATGCAGTTCTTTATACTTTTTTTTCTTCACCAGTTTTGCCAGCTCTGTGTTTACTTAGTGAGGGAACTGGACCATTTCTACTTAGCTCACCACAGAGTGGTACAAACAATTGTGCCAGGAAAATTAGTGGTGTTACACAAGCAGGGTCTTATGTTCAGTTCTACAGGTGAGTAAAAGCTCCCTTGACCATAAAAAAGTAGTGCATTAGGCAGTTATCCTGTTATCCTGCTTGGTAACTAAAGAAAAGTTTTTACCTGAAAAATATTTGGGTGGAGTAGACTAAGTTCTAACTCCAGACTTCTGATGGCTCCAGAGATACGGTTTATTTGTGATAATTGTTACAGGGTTGTGGGGTTTATTTTGTTTTGTTTAAATTTAAAAGGGAGGAACATTTGCATTCATCAACTGAAAATACCAGGGGGGGAAACTAATATGACAATAAAGGAATAAATAAATAAATAAATAAATGGCCAAGGGGGATAACTTTCATAAAAAGATGCCAAGGTACACACAGAAGACTTCTCACAAAATGCACCACTGTTCAACTACATATGTTTATCTGTTATCACAGGTTTATTAAGCAGGAAATATTAGATTCCCCTGTGAAACATTTAAATATTTACTGATAACACAAAACGATTCTTGTGTATTGAGTGAAAGCATGAATTCCCACTAGTACAAAAAAGAAATAAAGGGAGGGGGGAAGAAGTACTTAGTTGGAAGCAATGCTGGAGAAGATCCTCAGCATCTAATTCCCTGGGATATTTTTTTCCATGAGCTCACCAATATTTATTACTATCAGGAAATGCAAAGACAGAAAAACGCATCCAATAATCGCATCCCACAGATACCACCTAAACCCCAACAGAATTGGTTGTGCTGTCCCCTATAGAATCTCCCCAGACTGATCCTGCAGGGGTACTGACTCTCCAGTTCCGTTTACAATATCTGCCCAAGTAAAAGTGAGCAGAGGTGATTCTTCAGCACGCCTGTGGAGATTTCCAGAGTCAGGGCAGAGAAGCAGCACCCTGAATAGTTGTACATGCTAGCACAAAGTTCCATATTATTCTAAATCAATGGAATTAACATTTTCCCTATTTTTTATGCTCATAAAGATGTTAATTTTAGTGGAAGGGGATTCAGCATTGTAAAATCTAGCTACAACCTTACTCATGTCTCACAAGTTTTGGTCCTACATAAAACAGAAGGGATACCTACTAATGATGCCAGGCAGTCTTGCACATTGACATGTACCCCAGAAAAGGGATATGATACTCCCACACAAGTTTCAGGATACTAGTTTGATGCAAGGGGATGCTAATAACAACAATACCGTGAACCTGAAATAAAATTGCCCGATTCCAGATTGTTGTTAGATAGTTTTTGGTTTGGAGCTTTTTTAGCTTGTTTAGGTTTTTTTTGTTTGTTTACTTTTTGATTTTGTTTTGTTTTGGTTTTTTTTTAAGACATTATAAAAGTAAACAAATTATTTCATTCCTTTCAAAGACAGAATGGTAATCCTAAAGCAGAGCTCTATTTATGTGATTTTCAGTCAATAATTACATTGTAAACACTGAACAGTACTAAAATACTGATAGAGAACCAAATGTTTTTGGTATTTCTGATACCTGGAGTTCAAGCATGTATAGGAAACAAGAGTGTCACATCACCATCTGCTCCACAAAACATTCCAATAAAGGCTGTAGGATGGTGTAATAAAAATCTGCAGTTACTAAAGACTTCCATGTGCCCAGCAATTTAAATTCTGCACTAGCCGTACAATTGGCAATATCTTAAAAGCCATTTGAAGAAACATAAGACAAAATTAAAAAAAAAAAAAAAGCTTCTGCAGTTCCTTAGGATTTTATTACACCACGAATATCCCCAGCCCAAACTGTCAACAGACACCACTCGCCCAAGAACTGAAACAGGTTACTGCTGCTCACCAGCCACTTTTCATTTACTGGTGAAAAACTTCAAGTAAAATAAATGCTTGTATAGATGGCTGCTTTTTTAAATATCTCAAAAAGATATAATTCTTGTCATGGGTGAAATTGCGCCAATAAAGAGGAACTGTCGAGTGAAACTGAAGGCTTTAAATCCAATAGTTAACGTCAAAATTTATCTATAGCATACTTAGACATACGGTATGTTCCTGAAATTGTGTAATGTCCAAAATAAAAAGAGGCTTGACTAATCTTTTGAGAGAGAAATTGCAAGGTTACCTAATTAGAAACACTTATTTTCAAAATATTAAGCAAGCCTGCCAGTGCAATTTAACCAAAATCTCATTTTTATTAAGATTGGGCACATGCAGAACATACAGGCTAATAACAGTTTTCCCAACAATTAGTGTGAGTGAACAAACTAATATTTTTGGCTCAAGGTTTTCCTCTCTAGTAACCACATTTAAGGAAAGTCAGATGTCAACCCACTCTGGCTTTGTCAGGTTAACAAAACAGAGAGATGCTGAAAAATCTGCCACAAACAATACCCTCTCTGCCAGGTATTTCTGGGTGAAAAAGCCCAGGTCCCTGGAGCAGCGGCTCAATTCTGAGAGACGCAATCTTCTTCCATGCATAGAGCTCTAATCTATCTCAGGACTCTTTCTGGACAAAACTTTTCCCACTGGTGGGAAAAGCACCAGTGTTTGTGCTCCACTTTCTTAACAGTTTCAACAGTGTATTAAAACCTATTCTGAATATTCTGATAACCAACTGATTAATAGTTCCTTGAGTAAAAACTAAGGAAGTTTGGTTTCCTATGGATTTATGTTTTGTGGTTGCCTAAAAGCTATAGCTGAGGCTTTTCCCACCGGGAGAGCTTTTAGGCAGACACTCTCCCACGCAGACTCTCCAGTGGTCTCACAAGATGGGATCTCTAGCTGCAGCTCTTTGCTCTCATTTTGGGTCACTTTTAGGGTCTCCCCTTTATCCAGGCAACGATTCTCATAAAACTCAAGGGACTTAATTATCTCTAAGACCTCCATCCTATGTAAAATGCAAGCTACAGATTCAAAACCCAGAAAGAACCATAGCAAGATTTATTGTCCTCAAAAAAAACAAGTTAAAATGCTGATGGCTCTGGACCCAAACCCACATTGTTACCAGATCTACCCAACTGCACCATTTACAGACCCTCTAGAGGCACAAGGGCAGCGAATAAGGTTGTTATTTGTACATGCTTGTTTTAAACACACTTTAAAAATTATTTTTAAACAACAAAAAAAGTGAAGCTATTTAAACTTGCACTGAAGGTTTTCAGAAGCTAGAATAGAAACCAATGCCTGTATAGACTGACATTGGTTTCAGGAAAAAAAAAAGGAGGGGGGGAGCACTGTACCATAAGTGCATCATCAAAATACATTAATGGCTTCTAGTACACATATGTAGATAAAGTATTTATTACAAAATATTAATGAGTCACTGGATAGCTATGGTTTGTATTTATTACAGACTTCCTGGGTAGTCTACAGAAAAGAGAACATTAATATTCCAATATGAAGGAACAATATATAAGTGCCAAAACAAACATGCACATAAGTTTTACATACTATATATTCATCAAATATCTTTTTATCATGCCTTATGATCTCATTCTGACATATACTACTCAGGGCAGTTCACAGAATCATGAAGAGCATAATACTATAAGCTCTCCAGTCTCCTTCCAGACTGCTTTGCTACACGTATTTCTCACTCAAAACCTGGAATTAAGTGCATCACATTTGCCAATTTCCCTTTTCTGATTTATTACTCCAGTGACTGACAAAGAATGGTTTACTGAACAACAATTTAACTACTGCGAGCAAATGCAAAATATTTAATAACCCCAAACTCATGTAATCTAACTTATGCATTAGCTATTAAAATTTGCATGCAATTATAAAGAGGGATGAAATAGTTGGCTGAAGCCACAAAAAACCTGAAGGTGTGGAAGGTATCCTATGTTAAACATTATCACTAATGTATTTAAGTATTAAAAAATATGTTTATTTCAGAATAGTAAGTATATCTATAAGCAGGAAGTCTCCATACTTAAAGGGAAGAACATCATGAAGTGGATACAAAATGATAAAGCTCTAGGAGATTTCAGAGAATCAGCACATCTTGTACCTGATCTAAGAGTCTTCAATGTCCTCATTCACCTTCAATGGCTGGATAACTGGACTAGAATGAGTGTTGAGAAAGGCAACATTAAGAAAGAAAATGTTACCTGAATTTAAGGAACTTGAAAATTAAGGGTAGTGATCTTCTATTCAACCCTCACAGGTATTTCCTACCTGTATCAAACTGATTATTCAATCTGTATCAAACTGTTTATAGCCAATTTATTCACCACATTCCTTCATACCTGCAAACCAAGAACAATACTACTTCACCTCACAGGTACGCTTTAGTGTTACGTTACCTGTATGTCTGCACACACTCATCAAGCTGTCATAGCGCGTCTCTTGATTTATGACAAATGACAAGGTTTAAATGTGTTTGTACCCAGCAACATGAGGTACGACTATCTCAGGGTTACAGTGGTAGACAATCGCAACAGAAATATATTGGCTTTAAAATATCCATATTAAAAATAACATTACTTGCATTATCTTACTAAGGAAATAATTTTTAAATGTGTATATTGGAAAGACATCAATACTATAAGTAAAAGATATGGGAAGACAACTAAGGACATAAGAAGTAATCACCAGTGTCCACGGAAGCGAGCACACCAGCTGAAGGAGCAGAAGGAAACACATAATCAACACGTTTAAAACTCAGTACGTGACTTAGTAAGAAAACACCCCCATCTCATGTCAGACATCTGTAAGCAACCAGTGCTGTGTCAACAGATAGCCTGAGTCTATAGGGGGAAGAGGACTGGCTCCAAAGCTAAGATTATGTTTACTAATCTTCTCACTTTTCACGTGTCATCACCATAGAAAAACTAGTTCAGCCTTTGGAGTCTAACTAAACAGTTTAACATTATAATTCCTGTCGGATTTTGACTTTCCCCAAGGGTTTTTCTCCCAGAAAAAGTGCTTATTCCAGAACATTTGTAACACACGGGACAGTGAGGAGAAGGACAGGCTGCCTATCAATTTTTACCACAATAGTTCATTTTGAAGACAAGCCTTTCTTCCCCCTACAGAAACACCATCTTTTAATGAAAGCCATTAGCATTGCTTTTTGTGATCAGATCCCAGTTGTTTGCATGTAATACGCTGCGCAATACAATCACTAAAATAAGTCCCAGCTGTAGAAACACAATGCTATGCTGTTGCTAAAGTGTGTTGTACTGATAATGAATGGTCGTCTATGCTTTAATCTGAATAAAGCTCCCAACTGCTCTCCCTCTCCTTGCCAAAAATTCCCCTTCCTCCTCCAGACTGTGGTTGCATTCCAATTACACTGCTGATTGGAATGAGCCTGCTTGGGGGAGGGAGAGGGAGGGAGACAAATGAACGCACACACATGCCCCTCCTCGCCTTCAGATGGTGGCCCCTGGGACCCAGAAACTGTTTGGGGTGTTTGAACCTACGGCTGACGCGATGCACTTTTCTCCACGTTGTACAAAACTTTGTAAATTTACTTACTTATTTCAGAAAAATGACAGGCAAACAGCACACCACGCACAGGTTCCAGAGGACAGCTCAATACTTTAAACATTTCTAACAAATTCCTACTGTTTTCTTCCATTGTTGGCACGCTACCGAGAAACTTATATTTTTCCGCTTGCATTCCCTCCTTGGACCTGCTCAAATTCCCACAAGGGAAGATATAAAACAGGAGGTCTTCAACTATTCATGGAACAAAAGGCTGTAAATAACATCATACAGATTTGCAAATACAGCTGTTGAGGTAATAACTTTCTCAATTAAGGTTTTTGAAATAAAATTGTTTATCCCAACTACTCACATTAATTTTATTTTACAATTAATCTCTGAGGTGTTGTGTTTTTTTTTTTTCTTAAGACTTCTTTTCCTTTCAATTTTCATTTCCTTTGAAAGGTGTTTTTTTTCTGCAGATGAACAAAGTAAGTGACAGAACACAAACTACAAATTTACTTTCAGTTAATGAAATCCATGCATTTTAGAAGATTGCAATTGATTATCAACAATAAGGGACACACAAAGACAGGTAAACCTAACAAATAAATGTTTTACAGGTGCACAGGGTAGAAAAGGTATAGAAACATGAAATAATCCAGCAGCTGACCATTGCTCTAACCATGATCACTGATCACCGGGAGCTGGAAGGTTTCATATTGCACCTAACAATAAAGGAGGCTGCAGCTGTTCCTCTCTCAAATCAGGTCTAGCAGTCATATGGATGCAAGGTAGATCAGGAAGCTGAACTGGCTTAAGAGAAAATTAACCTTCTGGGAAGATGGATTAGTTTGCCATTGGCTCCAAGAGCTGCGTTGGCTTATCCTGCAGTCACGCCATAGGCTATCCAGCTCTAATGCAAAGGAAGTGGCAGAAGCACATGGCTGCAAAGGAGGGAGGATTAGCCAGACCACCTTTCTGAGGGCAACTTGCAGTTGGAAGTTGCACTCCATACCAGGGAGTCTTTCAGCTCTAAAACCAAAATACACCCCCCAATATTTTCATTTTAATGCAGACTGCCTGATTTCCCTCCTGTCTCTGTTTGACAGTTCTAGCCATTTGTTTGTGTTTTTTTTGTTTGTTTGTAAGAAAAAAATATTTTAAAAAACTGATTTTGCCATCAGGATACCAAAATAAAAACCTAACACCCCGCCCTTCAGGTCTTCAGAGATACAATCTTAAGACTCTATCCAAATGTTTACAGTTCTTTCTATTTCCCAAAGCACACTCAGAAGCGCAAAAATCAAAACACCGAAAAAAGCATTTTTCTTGCAAGTATGCACACAACTGCTTTCAGGCTGCCCTCTTTCACTTATGGACAACTGCTCTTCCCACTTCTCACAAAGCGTTATAAGTTTAGAATCACCTAACTCTGAACTAGAGTTAGTACAAGCCACGGACAAACACAGAGGCTGGCACGTCCTTCTTAAAAAGGTTTAATTATTTTCCCCAGTACTTTATCTGAAAGTCAGTGCTGCCCAAATTAAATCTCCATACGCTGCCCTCTGAAGATGTGAGTGAGCTGCAAGGGTCATGAGACACCCCAACGCCTCTTCTTTTTTTCTGGGACCAGTACAGAAGCAGCACACGCTAGGAAGAAGGTGCTATAGGACATGCACAGGAAGCCCAGTTCACCCAAGGACGCCGAACAAACTGATGCCCATTTCAGCCATACTTTGCTGGATTGGATTAAATGCAAACACCCTCCACCATCCCTGAGATCCATGGTTCTGCAGCAGGAAAGCGCAGTGTGAGCACTGCCTTCTGGAGCAGGCAGGTAAACCTCAAAACATCATCCCTAGGTGGTTCATCGAGATAACTTTTTTCTGATGTGAACTAGGAAATGGGTGTTACAATCCCTTCTGCCCCCAGAGCTATGGGAGCCAGGACAACTCGGAAAGGATGGCACCTTCTTCCACAGGCACAGCTATCTGCCCATACTTTTACTAGGGACGCTTCATACTGGTAGGAAACTAATTTCCAGTTCTCTTTTGGAATGATAAATCTAGTTTAAATCTAATGTACATTTAGAATCATGTACCAATTCTTGCTGTCTTACTAAGAATATGTGTTAGAATGATTCAGAAGTACTAATGAATTTTTAAAGTGCTATTAAACGTTAACCTGTCAGGTTGAAAGAAAGAATAATTCTGAGTGCCATATAAAAGCATTATCGCTAGGCTAATATCCAAACATAAGGTAGACAGCTTTAAAATGAACTCCTTTAAAATACATATTAGGATAACCTTAATACTAGAAAAGCACTTTTAACAAGAATTTCCTTTAATAATGGTTAAAATTCTAAATTGTCCCATAAACACATTTCTACAAATTCAACTTCAGCCTGAGCCAGATGCTAAATCCTTAATATACTGCATGGAAAATGAAACCCATTTCAAAGGATCACATGCACCTGCTTATAAGCATGGTCAGTTAGAAATCTGTGTCTCAACAAAGCAGAATTATTCCTCTGGGACTAAATAAATAAAACCACAATAACCTGCATTCAAACACCAAACAGCAATATGGATTATCCAGAAGTGAAAAATGTCCTTATAATGCAGTACACTTTAAATCACTGCAAAATATGCCAGAAACTAACATAGCAACAGTACATTTTTCTTTCCAACACATTCACTGTATTAAATTCTGCCTATAAGAGTAGGCTGTGCTTTGAATGGATTTGGAATTCTAGACCCATATTACTTGCATGTAATATAGCTCACGGAGATTAAGATGCAAAATTAAAACACCACACACTTAGCATGGAAGAAATGTTAGGAGAGATGCATTGCATCTCTGAATATAAACGGTTAAGCCAATAAATCATTCATCTCGTGCAATAATAACATTCTGGGACAGAGTCTTCAAGGCTGTTTTAAATTCCCGCAAGGGGAGGACGACAGGACAGCGACTCAAGACTCCAGCAGTCTGTGCCGAGGCTGTCTGAATGACTGCTGGATACGGCCAGATGGAGTCTGCTGAGATTTGCCATGTTTAGACTCCTGTTTTAACATCATGATGTCTACTTCACAGTATTGTTTTACTGTAAACAAAAGGCTTCCCTTTCCACTTCTCCTCCCTTATTCCACTCCAAGCCAAAAGTAAAACAAAACACAAAGCCCCCCACACCATTGAATTCTTCCTTCAAGCAGCTAATGCATTCACGTTTCCTAGATTCATTCAGTGATGGGCTTACTGCCACACACGTCACCAGCTCTATTCATGTGTCCCGTTTATTTGATACGCCTGTCAAGAGGTAAAGGGAAGAAATTATGCTGCCACTTTTGCAATGAAGGTAGCAACCATCCCCAAGCATTTCAAATCCTACCATGAGGTTTTACAAGTCTCTTTTATGGAGATTCATGTTTGAAGCATGGAAACTGAACGCGCAGATGCAAAACCTGAAATTGGTTTTGTGTTGCCTTTTTTTTAAGCTATGTACCAAATATGCACGTTAAATCTGAACGATACAGCATTAAACCATTCCCATTGGGGCTTCGGTTCCAGCCTCAAACAGTGACAAAGGAAGAGAAGTTACATGTGGGAAACTTCAAGAAAACAAAGGCTGTTGCGAATATTTGCATTTCCTGGTTCAGTGTGGATGGAGCCTCTCAGACCAGCCAGGATGTTTCTAATGCATAACTTTCATACGCTAGAAATTCCACTTCACTTCTCCACCCTACTCCAAAATGGCCTAATCCTCACATCTCGTCCATTTTTCAACATCTGAAAAACCGCTATTGTACCATGAAGTCATCATAAATACACCACTTACAAAGACTGAATACTATGCTGGTCTGCTGGGGCAGGGGGAGTGGAAGCAACATAGCTTTAAAGTAAGAGCTATTAGAATGCTTTAAATAAAAAAAAAAAGTCAGCCAGCATTCAAAGATCAATTTTCAGAACAACTTCAGAGTTATCTGTTCTGTTTCTCACATTTGTAGTAAGCAAAAAAAATCAGGGTGGGAAACAAATCTATCAAAGAGAAATGAACCCACCAGCTTTCTGTTATATTAGCTGTATGAATCTCTCAATTTTTTAAATACTTTATTTTCCTGCAGTATTAAAAACATAATTCCCATTAAAAATGTATTTTAATCTGAAGTAGCGTTACCAACATTAACTTCAAACCTGCAGAGGTAGTTATAATATGCGAGTGTGAGTGAAGTAATTATTATGACTATTAACTCAATTATTCTAGAAATACAGGAATAAAAATAGTACTTAAGAGCTCAGGCAAAGAGGGTACTCATCTCAAACCCTTAAGAATCATTGTGCTAAATCTTACCTCAATCCTTAAAGACTCGTTTTAAATTCCAGCAGCTACTTTTTAACCAAGACCCAGTTCAGACAGAAGAGATTAGTCCAAAATTATCAACTTGCAAAATCCTTGAGAGGGCACAGGAATCTCTCTCTGAGGATGGGTAAATAAAAAAAGTAACGTGGAAATTTATCTATATATTTCTCAGCTTGTTTTGATAGGAACAGAGGTGGCGGGGGTAAAAATTCACAGGAGAAACAAATTAGAGCTCTGTTCTGTCTGATCTATTTCATTCACCTCTGAAAACATACTGGGGGAAAAAAACACACTAACAAGAAGCAGAGCCCTCAGATTTGTTTCACTGCAATAAAACTCTCCACCCTCTGAATGATCTACAGTGGAGGCAACAACAAAAGAAATTAATGATCTAATTACCAACCAGACAAAAATGCCCCGAATTTTAAGAAGGGCTTCAGACAAGAGGCACCTGCAACTAACCCAGACTCCTGGGTATCGAGGAATTGTAGATACCAGCAGCATTCCAGACTGCAGGACCACAGCCATCTTGGTCGGGACACAGTCACGCATTTGATTTCAACAGGAAGTCTCAAAATTCTGTCTCTGCTACAGACATGATCCTAGGGGAACAGTGGTACTGCTGGGGCTTTTCTGGGAAGAGGAGAAAGGAAAAAACCACACACATGAAGGGAAAAAAAAAAAAAAAAAAAAAAAGACACCAAAAGCACGCACATCATTTACCCTTCAGGAGTAATTCTCATACCACCCTTGAGAAAAATGCTGTAAATATTGATTTTATTGACACTAACAAAAGGATTGTCAGCTGCTTTAAAAGAAACAATTCCTAAAACATGACAACAGTGAAGCTGACAACTTTTGTTAGGGGGAAAAACTCCTTCCTGGCACTTCAAACATATAACTTGCAATGTTTCAGTAAATTCTAACACAATAATTCCCTTACAAACAAAACAATGTTAAAGAGTTCAGGAGGATCATTATTTTGATAACATCACCAGTAAAACCCACTAATTAAGCATGCACCCTTAATCTAAACTCCTAGTTCAGCACAATTTTGTTTTATTACTACACCGAGTGTACTGAAATCATATTATGCAGGGGAAAACAGATGAGTGATGCACTCTTTACATCCCCCGAGTTATCATCAGAATCCACAGCTTCAGACACAGACTCAGATCCGCCTCCAAGGTAATAGGTGGATCCTGCCTCTTCCTCCTTCAGTGCAGTTGAAATATTTAAGCGCAATGTTCCTATATTTACTCTTTTAGGGAAAATTGGTTTCAGTGGAATGTTCTCAGGTCTGGAAACTGCCTCTCTCTGGAACTTGACAGTTTGGCTTCTGCCCAAAGAAAAAAAAATCGGCTCAGCAGAAAGATGTGTGGAGTATATATGCAACTTTACCTGGTGACTAAGCTTATGTCTCTGTCTTGGTTTTCTGTATGTGTGTTCTTTAAGTGGTTGGCATTTCCCCCCACTTCTGTTGTATAGCAGGTAGGGACAGAATTATGTAGTCAATGTCACCATTCATACATTACTAAGATTCACCTACACCTCAGTCCAGTCTTTTCCACCCCCAACAGAAAATCAAGAAGCCTCTACTCCAGGAGATAATTAAATCAATAGACTATACAGTTTATAAGCTGAATTTGATAAATTATTTCAGTCCTGTAATATGAACAGATTCAGTTTAGTTTCTCTGTGTAAACAGATGTGTTCTACAGAACAAATCTAAACAGTTCAAGAAGCTGCTGCTGTTAAACAGAGATGAGCTAATTGGATGAGCAATCCCATTTATTTCAACATAAGTAAATCAACTTATATTGAAGCCTCATTTTCTTGTTTTACTTTGTTTTTACACATTGCTTAAATTATTTAGTCAAATCAGTACAATTTATATACTAATGCAAGAAATAATAGAAATTGGGTTTGAAAGAAACAGAATAGCAAAAGTTTGAGATGAAATAGCTCATTAATACGCAAACATGAAGAATCTTGCTCCATAAACCTTAACATGCAATTTAAACTAGAACTTTAGACATCTTTCTGGATGATGCAATGTTCAAGTGGTAAAGGACAAGATTTTTTTTTTCTTTTTTTCTTTTGAGAAAGAGGAGCACATGGTAGAAGATAAGCAGTAAGGAGTGAAGACAAAGATAATGGGAAGGAGGTAAGACTGAGAAGAGGAGTATAAAGCTGATTACATTGATGTAAAACATGTAACATTGTTAATGAACACTCTTAGCAGCATAGCAAGTTAGTTAAAATCCAGGCTGGTATTTCCAAGAAGTTAAGAGGACATTTTATTACTAGGCACCTACAAAAGCAGAATGGATTTCAAGTGTAGTAAGCATGCAAGTGTTTCCATTGATCTCAACCACCAGTTATGAGCTTCAGAAAGTCTGAGTGGACACGATAGGGATTTTGAGGGGACATGGAAACGGAAAGTCCTTAATTACCTTGGTACCTTTCACTCTAGAAACCCTCAGCTCTTGCAGTTCCACTCACAAACCATCATACTAAATAGCACTCCTCTTGATTTCTAACATTTTTTATATGGTTGCACATGCAAGGTAAGAGCAGACCCGGTTTTCCAGAGGAATCTTCACATTCATTTCCTAGGCACATTGCTCCTTGTAATCCCCACTGCTAATCGAGTGCTATCCAAGGCTCCTCTCTCAGAAAATTATTTGTTAAACAATGTATTAACTTACCAGGTAAAACAATTGTTCCTCTCCGAACTACCTTCTTGCATCTCAACTATTTAATTCTAAGCACCTTCCAATTACCTAGTTCCTTGAGTTTCTCTAGCATCTATGTATCTTAGAAACAGCAAAACAATCTATATTAAAACAAGACCAGACACACACTAAAACTCTGATCAGCTCTATGAACAATGAAGGAACAAAGAAGGCACAAAAGCCCTCCCCCCCTTTACATTCCTTCTACTAGCTGTCTAAACTGTACCTCCTTTCTACATTGATTATTAACTAAATTTAAGAATTCACTGATATATTTCCTGTTCCCCTTTGTGCACTGTAGAGTGTGCATGGCACTGTCAAGATTAAATACACACAAGTTTTAAAAACACTAAAAACTGAAATGCAGCGATCGCCTTGGAACTGGCATGCTACATTAAACCATGGCTCCAGCTTATCGTTTATTTTCACTAAATATTAGTGAACAAACTATACTAAGTCAGCTCACCATGTTCCACTAGCGTCACTCGTGTCAAGCCTGCATTCCAGACGCCTAACAGTCCTTGCTAAAATGCGATATTGCCGAAGGGTGACAAGGTGGGAGTGTTTTTAGGATGCATGCAAACACTTTGCGATTTAGCTAAGGGTCAGAAAAGCACCTAAAACACATTCAAACTTACAAAAAAGAAACTGGAACAAACGAGCGCGTCTCGGAGATGTTGATCCTAACTATAGACTGCTGTGCGGGACACAATAAAAAGCACGGGATTGGAGAAGATAAAGTGTTAATCGCATATTTGGTGGTTTACAAGCCAAAGCAGTCTGAGGTTTAAACTGCTTCTGCTCAGTGCTCATCCCATTCAGAGACGATGAATCATTTCCCATTTGGCAACACTTCTGCCTACAAGGCTGTCTTCTGTGAGATTTCTCCTGTATCCCTGTAATAGATTTGCTAATTTAGTACACCTGACTTTGAGCAAAAGCTATTGTTGCCAGCTGTCAGACTAGACCTCGTCCTGTTTATCAGACACATCTAAACCATCCTGCTCTGCCCCAGTCATAGAAACAAAACACTCTTTACTAATCCCAGTGCAGTAAATTACTTTCTAATATCCTTGTTTTTCTTACTCTGCTAAAATACCAACACATCATAGATTTAAAGCAACAGCAAAATCAATTTATCCACAGCAGCTGCGCTCATATCAGTTTGTCCAATAACCACTTTTTTTTTTTTTAAGTCATATTTGCTGTTCCAGCCGTTCTGTCCATGAATTCCTGAGTTTCAGCAGTAGAGGTCTGACTATTTCAAACAAAGGTAATATCAGCTCACAGGGAGTGTATTCTAGTTTTTTAGGCAGGCCTCCACAGCTCTCTGAAAGATAAATGAGAGCAAAACAAAGTATTAAATGCCTCACACACACTAAAACATTTCCTCATTTTCCCCAGGGCTTTGTGCATGCAAAAGAAACTGCATTCTGTTTACAAATATTTGTCTGGACAGCAGCTTAAAAGGGTAGGGGCAACACAGAAAACATGTGGGGGATAGGGGGGAGGTTCTGGCTTGCTTTCTTTGTTGTTTTTCTTTTTTTAACCTACCTACATAGAATCCGGGAAACATATGAAAAAAACAATTTGTGTATGACAGCTTTACTCCTAAAAAAAAATAAAAATCTGCCTCAACTTAAGTCTTTACATCCTAGATTACATAAATTAGTTCTATGGATAAAAAAAGAGTAGGCTCACTCTTTTCAGGCTTTAGATGCTGCCCATAATTCCTACTGCACTCAAAAAAAGCTCCGTGTTCACAGAAACACATACACACACATTAGATCCTCTATTGATACATTTTTAGACTCGGTATCATCAACAAAAACACGAGAACATATCCACTCTGGTAACAAGAAAATAGAGAGTATTTACATTTACATTTCCATTTTCGGAGGGCTGTGGAGCTGCTTACTTATCTTTAGCATTCAAATCTGACTTTGTTAATTCCTGCTGAGCAGTCAAGGAAGCAGACCTGGACTCCTCCACCTGGGACTGACTTGGAAGGACAGTCAGAAATGGACAGTGACTCAATACACAAAGGCCGTTTATTGTGAGCAGGTTCCACTCCAGCCTATGGTCATCTTCTGCTATATTTGTTGCCACAAGTGAATTTAACTGTATTTGCCTACTTTGTAGACTGGCTGAGGATTCCCGCTGTCTATCTTCATGACAATATCCATATGACATTCCACACAAGCTGATGCCTTCACTTGTTTCAGACAAGAAAAAAAAATAAAATTCCCAAGTAAGAAATCAAGAGCACAACTCCACAGAGGAAAGAGCTGGAGATCGTTTGTGGCACAGGTAGCACAGATAGCTTCTAGAATATAGATGGAAATGCACACAGCCTCTCTCATTCACACCATGTGTTAGCAAACTACCGTTCCTAAAACAAGAGGAAGCAAAACAGAAGAAATTTATCAGCGCAGGGAAAACCCAAAATAATTGCTCTAAATTGAGTAGTTGATAGCTGTGTAGTAAACATACTTGAGAAGTTTGCTGTGCTGTAGTTACATACAGGGTGCATCTGTCTACAGGTAATCAGAGCAACCTTCGGAGGATCTGCAGAACATCCTCTCCCCACTCCAGGAGCTGCTCACCTACTGAGACCATTCTGCCCTTGCCAAGGGGAACCGCCTGCTGCAGCCTCAGCTGCAGGGCCAGTACTGGTCTTCTAGGTGGGACAGGGGAATGAAACCCAAGGAATAGAACATGATCTTGGGATTTTAAGAAACAGAGATGCAGTCAGAACAAATAACTGAATTGAGAAGCAGTATTATTTCATTGCCCTGCAAGAGCTACATAGCCACTCTAGTTCCCTGTAACACCGGTGTTCTCACAACTAAGATGACTTTTTTTTTTTTTTCACAAGGTTTTTCATTGTAATATTTTAAATGATGAATCAGATACTGTATTTCAAGTATTATTCATCTGTACAATTTAAGCAAGCCCTGAGTAATCATTAAAGAAAAACATTTGCCAGGAAAAAATAACCCAGAATATATGATTCATTCACTTCTGAAACAATAAAAGGGTTCACTATAACAAAAATAACTATATTGTAAATACTTCAATTAAAAAGTTAAAAAAACAGCCAAATACAATGAAGAAAACATGCCCTTAAAAAAAAACCCACCACACAAACAAAACAAACACGCATATGTGTGCAAATAACACCAAATCTTGTTAGAAAAAGGTAACTCCATGAACTACAGTTAACACCTTATCTGATGGGAATTGTACTCTATTCTTTAGATCTCTAACAGTCTTAAAAGATACACCTCGCTTCTCACACTGACGGCTCACAATTAAGCTGATAAACAGATACTTATTTCAGCACAAAGGTGATGCACATAGTGAGTATGTGAAAAAGCAACAGACCACTGGAAAGTTCAAGACCGTAACATCGCAGGGACTCCTAAACAACTACCTGGGAACAGTTGGGACTTTTTCATGATTTCAGATCTGTGAAAGGAAATTATCTGGAAAAACAACCAAACAATAAAGCATTTCATAGCTTTACAACTGCCTTAAGCTCAAGAAGCTGTAAAAATAAGCAGTATTTTGGAAAATAAGTGTTCGTAGGAGCAGACTTTGTTTCAGCCTTGTATCAAACATTAGGAGGCGAAGAGAAGCTCTGTAAAGCACCAACAAGAAACAGTATACAAATATGACACCAGTTAAAAACCTCACTTTTCCTCATGGTTAGACAATATTAAATGTAAGCTTACTTAAAATGAAACCTTACAGTTTCACACTGAATCAGATGATTTCTTTTTAGTTGACTAAAAAGAAAATCGTCCATCTGATAACACTCTCGTAACTTCTCCTCACTTTGTCTATATATAGCCATTTTCTGACTAGGCCTCTTAACTAAAATGGTCAAATCTTCCATGCAACTAACTCATCATTATCAGATAACACTTATCTGGGGGAAAAAAAAAAAAGTTTATTGCAACTCCAAAATCTTTGTGAATAGATAGCATGTAAATTAGCCAAGGTAATATTAAAAACTACATAATTCAATTATGATCACATATTATATAACAAAAAGTCTTCTGACCTTCTTAAAGCAATGAATGAATGATCCTTAGAATCAAGGAGTTTGGGGTTTTTTTTAAATCTCAAGTTTGTTAGAAGCTGAAGAATTCTTTTCCACATGTAAAGAGTAATCTGATCTCATCTGCAAGCTTTTCTTAGAATTATGTTTTGAATCATGGCCATGTAGAAGCCAGCCCTTAATTCCTTATTTATTCTCTATAGAATCAAGGTGATGAACAGGTAGAGCAAAGGAACAAATGTGAGAAATTTGGAGTTGGGTGCTTTTTCATGTTAATTTTCAAACTTCTGTCTTCTATCCAACTGTAATCACTTAGATTCTTTGCATTTGTTAGACACGTTAAGTTCTTATGAAGCACCTCTGCTGTAGAAAGATGACTTCTTCCAAGTAATATACTCAAATCACTAATGGAAACATAGCATGTGCAGCAACAGCATTCCCTGGTTACAAATCCAAGTGTTAACAAGTTTGGAAACACGAGATTGTGCGCTGCCCCTGAGACCCCGGGGCCACATTCATTGCTGTAACACCAGAGTTTGGGCACCAAAAGGTCCCCAGCGCCTTGTCCTGCCAAAGGTGTCTCCACCACCCGCCCACTTGTCCGGACAGTTCCCTGTTCCAGGTCACTCCCTTCTCCACCCTCATCCAACTTTTGAACCCTCTGCATTCTAGTTAATGCCTCTCTTCACACCGGGAGCACAGAGTCGAGTTTAGCATTATCAGGATGAAATCAACTCCTGTCCCCAACCATTTGTGAAACCATGCACTAGTTCTTAGTTGGCTGATACAGAGACATCTGCCTATAACCATGTCCCCGTTTGATAGCCCGAGAATAAAGGATTCACACAAACAAAGGATTTTTAAAAGATGTGCAACATATTTTTAATCTCCTTCTTGAAACTGGCTGAGGTTTAACAGAATCCTCCCAAATAAATTCAGCCCGATTTAGCTACACAGCATGAAAAATTTCAGTGTTAGCAGGCTGCTTAACAGCGATTGAAAAGACAGTCTTGTAAGTGGAAGCACTAACTATAGGTGGTGTTATGATCTCCAACTTTGTATTACAAGTTCAACTATAGCTATAAATTCCACTGACTGCAAATAAAAAGCAAAGCTGTTCACACAGACAAAGCAATTCAAAACTCTGTTCCAATTAGACAAGGTAGAAGCAACTGCAGGACCAGCACTCCTATTCGCCATGCTGCTGAAGTGTGGATGTAACACTCAAAAGGGTCAGGCTGACCAGAGACAATTTTTCTTTTCATTTACTGCTACTCCACCCCAGTGATGGGGGGTGGGTGTAGAACAAGTGCATCTCCAGTCTTGGGCCATGCTAGGATGAACTGTTTAAATGTAGACAGGGAAGAAGCTGAATCTCAATAAACTCAGAAAAAACATAAAGCTTTTGAACGGGTCCAAACTACTGCCCGTAGATTAAGTTACATTACGCTGATACACAGGAAATAGCTGACTTATTCTACAGGATGAACAATTCACCAGAGGAAAGGAACTTTCAGGAAAAATGATAAATATTGTAATGAGGAAATCCAAGGCACATACTCACAATGCCACATTCAGATCTCACAAATGGACAGAAATTTCTTTAGGATCCCTTGGCCACAGAAGCAAGTGAGACACAGATAAAGAGAAACCTCTCCAAGCAGAACATCTTACTGCTAGGGAGAGGAACCAAAAACTTCACTATTTACCCTTGTAGATGGGACTACAGAAATTTTAACCTCCTTTTACCACCTCTGTGTAAGACAGGTATTGGGAGGGCATTACAGACTCTGGGAACAGCTTAAGGAAGGGAGAGAGTATCTTATGACAAGACAGGCACGACACATACTACTAAAAGTCACCGATTCCTTAAAAGCCTTCTCTTATCCTGTTGCAGAAGAAAGCAGAAACCGACATTTTAAATCATCCTTTGACCCAGAAATCCCAAATATGAAAGATTTTCACAAAAGGGATACAATGTTACATGACATCACAACTTCAGGATAAATTTTGGCCACCCCGGCATTAGTACGATCACAAATATTTAAACCCTTTAACTTTTTGACAAAAAACACGTATCCAACTACTTAAGGCAAACTGGAAATACTGCACGGCATCTTGAACTGCTAGGTAGCATCTGCTTCTGTAAGAACACAGGGGCACTTCCCCTGTGCAGCAGCACTAATTAGCTCGACCAGAGATCAACGGCAATTTTTCCCTATTCTGCATACCCATTCTTGACCAACAGTTTATTATAATGTGTGCTACATACATTTGAAGCTTCTGTTCACCAACACTTCTTGCTTTACCAAAAATCCAGAATTACTAGTTAGACATTTAGAAATGCCACGTATACGACCCATTTAAATTACGAAAGATGACAGGTAAAATTTTTATGGCTGTTCACAGGCTCCTATTACAAAGAAGCTTTTGCAATAGCAGTGTAAAACATTTCTGAACTTTCTACTAGAATCCACTAAATAGAAGTCCTTGAAAATTATCTCTGCTTTAACATGCATTGTACCCTTCTTTAAAGTTTGGTCAGTTCACATGTCAAACTGAACCCAGAAGCCAGTCATTTTTAATTTCATAATGAGTAATGCTGAGCAAGTGCTCTCCAGCATACAGGAGGACCAGGTCCTTCATGTCCAGTTAAATGGAGAGCTTAACAAAACATATGTATTAATATCAGCAGGAGGAAGAGGAAAAACTTGGTATCTTCAGATTTTCACACTGAAAATACAGTCATTACTAGGTGGCTAAGAGCAGTACTGCCATCAGCAGCATGAAATGCAGGAGATTTATGTATGATTTAGCTCAAGTACAGGAACCTCTCTTTGTTCTTTGCTTCCACTATGAAATGTCACAAATTCTGATATAGTCCCTTCATGTCCCTCTGTCGGCTCTGCTCCTCCAGCCCGGTCTTGAACATTTCTGTCCCAATCTGTCCTGTTTCACCTTTACAAATGACCTCTTTTGCCTCAAATGGCAACACCCACCTACACCAGCTCCACCTTTATAAGATTTCTTATATTACACGATATCACCTTTTATAAATTAAGACAGAAGTACTAAAAAAGTACTTTTGCTGCTAAACAGAAAGAGGATACCTTCATATTGCTACACCTAGGCACAATGCTACTATTCATTTAGTCCTGTATAAAGTCTTCTACAAAGACCTATAAAACATTATTACAATAAATCCATCAGGAAAAATAGTGGGTGAGAGCTTTTTCCTCTGAAAATAAATATTTATACACATCATAAATTAATAATTTCAAACCCGTACGGTGAAATTTTTAAGAGCTGAAGAATTATTTGTCATGAGGACACACAAATACTTGGCACATTAATGCTATGAATTTCTAATCCCTGGCAGTTAAGCATGAATGCAATTCTATGCATTTTATCCAGACATGTTTAGTTCCTTGCACATTGAAGGATTTATTTTATTTTTTTCAACCAGCCATGTGTATAAGTAGGCTAATCCAGATCTTTCTTCCTCGACCATGAATAAAAGAGGATTAATTTTAGTATATTTACATGTTTTCCATGAAAAAATTACTGCAAAAGGTAACAGATTACCTTTTACTAAAATGAAACGGCAAACTTTTATTGAGTGCACTCCATCCACTTCCTTCATATTCCATGGTACGCACAAGCAGGCGTTACCACATGCAGTTTTCTAAGCGCATGGCCTGGTCTTTATTTGTATGGTAAAGAATTCACCAAGTTGGCTCGAGTTTTCAGAAAATGCCTCTAGTATTACTGATGTAGATTCCCACCTTCAATTACATACAATCAGAACTGCATCTATAATTGGATTTCTGTATGCATCTATATATAAACTCCAAATCAAATTGTTATGTTCAAAAGGAGTGTCATTACAGATATAATTAGTTATGACTCCATTTAACTCCATCAGTAATATTAAAATCTGGGTCAAGGCAGAAGGAAAATTAGTGTATGTCACTTGTTTAAAACTATTTCATGCGATCAGCCAAAATACACCCCCCAGCCCCAGAAACACCCCTTCGGCAGACACCTGTCGGACTGAAGCACCACTCACACACTCACCCCCCCAACCCATAGCATTCCTCTACATCCACTTAAAAACAAAACCAGGGGGTGAGAGAAAGAGATTGATTTTAACTTGGATACATTCCTCAGCCCACCCCATCTGACAGCATGGGATGGAGTCCCGAAAAACGGTGCTGTGGTTTGGAAAGCTTTACTATGGCGTCGTCACTCTAATGTTTGTGGCAAGATGGCATCACACATGCTAATTTAAGCATGAATGGCAGAATCTGAGTACATATTTTTACAGTGACCTGTAAATTACATAGTCTGTACTTGCTCTGCATATTTGAAACAACTGAAGTGAATTCATTATAGAAAGGAGCCATTGAACGAGTTTACACTGACAATACCAGAGACATGGTTGGAGTGACTCTCCCTTTCTGCACAAAACAATCCCTGTAAGTTGTGTTAAATATGTACTGGCCAAGAGTCATTCCAGAAAATTACCAACAGGATACAGCCACACAAACTCAGACACTGCTACTTCTTTCACTTTTGGAATTTTGGACCTGTGAATTATACTTCATCTAAACACAACTTTTTACTCACTTGGGGGGATATCCCAGCCTAACTTGCCTAAGCAACAACAAAGAAAGTATTTTGAAGTAGAAAAAAAGTTATTGCCAAGAATCTGCAGGATGCTGCAACACTGCTGATAGTGCAACGCAAATAGGCATGTAA
The DNA here is from genome assembly GCA_027560015.1 of Chloroceryle amazona. Lineage (NCBI taxonomy): Eukaryota > Metazoa > Chordata > Aves > Coraciiformes > Cerylidae > Chloroceryle > Chloroceryle amazona. Next base: position 6,150 of record JANHFX010011596.1, on the reverse strand, counting down.
GAGAGAGCTGAATCTGAATCACCCCAAATGCAGAGTCTCAGAAGGTCTCAAACAGAACTATGTTTTCTGTGGATTTAAACTAACAAGAAGCAATGTCCATGGGCAGAAAGTCAAAAGACAGTGGCTCAAAATCCCAACTTTATCTGGTTTATCCTTTTTATCATCTTGAGAATGTCTATTCTCCATTCTGTACCAGTCTCCCAACTTAAACTCAGATGATAATGCTTAGCCAATTTTGTCCTGAGCTTTGTAATCTACAGATGAAGATTTTTTTTTTTAATTACAAGCACTCTTATCTATGCTTTCACTGAAAGTATTTGAAGTTTAAGCAGCAAGACAAAGTCAACAGCTTGTTTCCTTGAATACACTATTGCCAAATATCCCTCAAGATTTCGATCCTCTTTCCCCAGTAGGAAATATGCTCTGCTAACAGCAGACACACACAGTATATACTTTTACACGTGTTGTCTAACATTACTGAGATTAGTCTTTACGAGCCCCTCAGAAGTTACCAAAATGATCTCTGACATTGCACGTGTCATGAGCATTTTACATTTTATATATCAAAGCATGCACGTAATAGCCTGCATAGTAACATACTTGTGCCATCAAGCCAAGTCAGAAGTCATTCCATTGCTGTGATGAGAGGAGAGAAAACACCCAAAGAAATCACCCACTTTTTTAAAGACTTGCAAGAAAGGTCTGGCCCAACAGTGAGACGTCATTTCAAGTAAAATGGCAAAGCAAAGACACAAAGGGCGTGAGATGAAACAGAACAAAATATTAAGAGCTTTCTTCTTTTAGGGATCAGGCTCAATCACCTTACAGAAATAAAGAAATATCTTTATCTGATCAGATAAACAAAAAAAAGAAAATTGAAAATAGCTTGTGACCACTAGTGAAGTTATTCAGCTACATTCAGCTATGCAGACACATTACAGGACAGCTTAAGCTCTTTAAATGTAAACTGAAAAGTACAATTCTAAAAATTACTATTTTTCCACCCCCAGGATTTATTTTTTTTTCCCCTGCCCTAACAGTTTTATTTTTTTAAACATTAACATTAGGACTGTCTGCAGATTTTCCATACATCTCCTACATATGTCCCATATGTTACCTACACACATAAATCCTCTACCAGCATCTACCTGATACTGTCTTGATTCTACAACCAAAGTTGAGCCTTTTTGCTTTTTTAATTTGAATTCTTACAGACCATGACTGCCTTTCCCAAAACCTTTTTGATCTTTCTCCTTGCCATGATACCTCATTCTGTATGACAGAATCATAGAATGCTCTAGGCTGGCAGGGACCTCTAGAGGTCATCTGGTCCAACCTCCATACACAAGCAGGGACATCTCTACCTAGGGCAGGTTGCTCAGAGCTCCATCAAGCCTGACTTTGAAGGACTCCAGGGATGGGGCCTCCACCACCTCTCTGGGCAGCCCATTCCATTGTCTATCACCCTCAGATTAAAGAACTTTTTTCTAATATCCAGTCTAAATCTCTCCTTTCCCAACTTAAAACCATTGCTCTTTGTCCTGTCATTACAAACCCTTTTGAACAGAACTTCCCCTGCCTTCCTGTAGCCCCCTTCAGGTACTGGAAGGTCACTGGAAGGTCCCCCCAGAGCCTCCTCTTCTCCAGGCTGAACAGCCCCAACTCCCTCAGCCTGTTTTCAGACAAGAGATGCTCCATTCCCAGATCATCTTGGTGGCCCTCCTCTGGACACGCTCCAATATGTCTACACCTTGAACACAGATGTCTATCCTTGAACACAGATACCCAATTTTATATCCAGATGAATAAAACTGTCATCTAAACTGATCTCACTGAAACAAGCAGTTGAGACTGCTCCATACAGCTGTCCAGTGGTTTATTACAATTCTCTGGCATCTGCATGATCCACAACTCATTTATATGTATACAAACAACTACACACTGTATACATAAAAAGCATATATATATACATACTTCATACTTTGATGAAATATGGAGGGCCAATCATCCATCAATTCCTATACAACCTGATTAGACACGTGCCTATTGACTTTGCATGACTGCACCAGTATAATCCACCTACTATGTAATTTATTGATTCTGATAATTCTTAAGCACTAGCTTTTAGTAAGTCATGTGTCATTAAGTCAAATACACCTTACATGAAGGAACCCCATTGTTTTATAGTTGACCAAAGCCTATCTAACTATAGGCTGCTGGTAAAAGAGGCACTCCTGTCCTCTTTTCCAGCTTCTTGTGCACATCCTTCTCCTTCAATGCAAACCCCATTTTTTTTCTTGATAGGATCAGCTTTCAGCTCATCACACAGCTACACAGTTGCTGGAGTCAACACAGGGGAGGGCCCAGAAAAGCGAACCCAGGGACTACAAGGAGAAAAAAGAAACAGCACTCAGATGTTAAAACTGACCCAAAGCTGCACTGTGATTTAAGTCAACTATGACACCATAGCTCTACTACTTAAAAACACAGGTAGCTAATTCATCAATCCATCAGTAATGCTGTTCCTACCATGAGGCTCTGCTAGTCATAAGCTTCAGTCCTGCTCCCAACAACACCGATGAGAATGTCGAATTTACGTTAACTGCTGGTTTCAGCTGTATTAATGTAACTGATAGATTTATCCAATGCAAAAAACATGTTTGGAGATTCCACATTGTTTTGCAAAGCTCAAGAATATCCTTGCTTTCCTAAAAAAATGCAGATTTTTCTCAAGAAATACTATCAGCATCACAAGAGTTTCTAGGAACCGATTAAAAAATGTTGCACCTTCTTCCTTCAACACTACAGCCTTGTAGCAGGGTACAGTCCCCCCTCCATACTGTAAGGAATGATGAAACAGTGAAGCCAACCAGAGACAGCAGGACAGAGGAGATGCTGCTCGTTTTCTACAACATGGATCCAGTGCTTCTACTTCCCTAATTAGCAAACTCTGCCAGGAAACCTGGAAGCTTCCAGGATGGAGGAGGAAAACCAGATCTAGCAAGTCTTCAGGCCTACCTCTGATTCTTTACCACTAATGCTCATCCAGCTCATTCCAGTTTTATCCATGGGATATTTATACTCTTACAAGACAGTTACTGTTTACCAGACAGCGTAACTGTGCTTTGTGGCTATCAAGGTACCTTTACTTGTTAACTGTGCTGACACGAGTACATGAACTAAAAATTCATGCACTAACCTTTATTCAACTCAATATATTCTACTGCCCATGTAGTTTTTCAGAATTAAAACTGGGTTTAATATATATCTTTCTATTTGAGAAAAACAGCCCAGTGGATTTCAATCAGATAATGGTCATTGATATTGTCAGTGAAAGCAACCAAATGCAACTATTTGAGATTTCATAAACTAGGGCATAAAATATTTACTGAGCAACTGAAAGCAATGGTCATTTCACTTTTTTTTTTTTTTTTAATGAACATCAGATTGATGCAACTCAGCATGGGGAGTGGAAGAAAGAACAGAACATCCGGCCTGGGAGTATAGCCTATCTACAAATCCACAAATTCAACACAACTCCGAGGAAAATCACAGTAAGAACAGAAGTGGGCGAGTGGTGACTGCATTTGCAGCTTTTGCAGAACACAGATGTACTCAGGATAGGACTAGCTAAAGCGGTGGTAAAGATACCAGAGTTGAAGGAAACTTTCTTTCTATTATAGATTCCCTGGATGATGCTAAAAACCTGCTAAGAGAAATTTTTGGGAAGACTGGTGAAATTCTAGACTTTGGCTAACTTAAATGACAATGTCTCTATTTTAATCTGAGACAAGTATTTACAGCTCATACTAGAAGCAAAGCGTCATCAGAAGTTATGAACTACGGATATTAACAATTATCCAGTGATTTTCTAGAGCAAGATTGTGCAACATGCATTGACATACGTATCACTAAAGATTCAAGTGATATTTACGACAGACGACTAAACCTAGGAGCAAAAGAATAACTTTTTATAAGAAACATATAACACAGATGCACTGTAAACTTACTAGAAGTATGCCACTGCTGTGGTTTTTCTCTGTTATGGAACCCAGACCTAAATAAACTGTTAAACACTTAGTGTAAAGGTATGCCAAACATTTCTCAGAACTTTCTTAAGGTCCCAACAAAGAATCAACCTTTTTTGCAAAATGAGGCCTAGGTTAAATATTTTATTTGGCTCCTCAATATGGACTGAGAAGTTGGGCACTAGCTCCAGATCAGTTCTTGGACTCACATCAAACATTACCCTGTCATTTATCCAGTCAGTCAAAACAATGTTTTCCATCTAAACCTTTAATGTTTATGTCCTGAAAAACTGCTAATTGAATCCAGTTCTTGAAATCCATTTTTAATATATACCATCTAATTTAGAAGTAATGAACAGAAAAGATAAGAGTTATACAATAATTACAGAATTAATCCTAGAAATAGTCAAGCCAAAACAGAAGACTGCTAGTTTCATACAGCCAAAGAAAATGAAGGTTAAATAGCATTTGTCAGTTCTAGAATAAACTTTTAAGAACACTGGATATACAGATTCTTTTAATTCCAAACAGTTTTAGAATTCAAGAGCCCTCAAACTGCTTTTCCAATCAAAAAGGGTAATCAAAACCACGCAGAACACTTAAAACCATTCCTAGGCAAGAACAGAAAACATGTCAGCTGAATTTATAAAATTCAGTGGTTTTCTTAAACATGTGAAGCTTCCTTACAACAAATGACCTTATGTGAAACAACTCACAATCAGCGAAAGCATAAAATACCTCCAGCCTTTTTAACTTGAGAAGTAGGCCAATGTTTCACATAGACTTCCAAGTCACAGAACTGGTACTCAGCAACTGCAAGGGCTCCTAACCCTGGAATAGTCCCTAGAAAGACAATTTTGCCAACATCCCATGCTCTGCATATTCCCTTCCTAAAATACAGGGTTATAAAAATCTCAGAAATGTTCCTTAAGATTATACCTGCTTCTTCTGGGGACTGACTGCACAACTACAACTCCGTAAATGCAACTATGGCCTATTTCTCGCTCACTATCACAACTCCCCATAACATACTTCTATTGTCACAGACACAATTTCATTATGTGCTAAAACCTTAATAAAAATAAGTCTGAAACAAAGTAGGACACAAAATCCAAAGGTGAAAGAGGCAACTCCCTAAATAGCACTTCCATGTTTTTACATAAGGCTACAGACCACATTTTGTGTTTCAAAAATAAGCAAGTCTGAGCACTCACTGCTCAGGGAAGAGGTATTAAAGCACAGCATCAGTAAAGCAATAACCTGAAAAGAAAGCTACAAAACACTCTGTAAAAACAAGGCAGCACTGTTCCATGCTCCATCCATCCCAGCTACACTTATTTAAGGGTTTTATTTCCAAGTGTAGTATACAGACACTTGCAAAGCTCCATGAAAGCTATATTGCAAATTTAGTCCAAGTATTTCCAAAGTAAAACATAAGCAGATACGTTTTATTTCCTCCGTAAAAATAACAGTAATGTAAAAATACTTTGAAAAACAACTATAAAGTACCTCTCTTTACTAGACATTAAACTGGAAATATTTCTCCTGCACCTAAAGTAAAGATATCAACCCTTTTAGTATTTCTAAATACATTTGTTTTGCAAGCTGGTTAAATACACTATATGCAAAGAAGAGTACTTAGTGTTATTATTCTCTAATTGCTTACCTTCACACACTGACACTTTAGAATACAAAATATTATTTATCTGCTGGGAGACTTAAAATACTTTGAACTAGCCCTTTTCTTTAAAGTGTCTTGTATTTTTTAAGAAAAGTCTAGCAGAACTTCCAAAATCTTTTTTCTAAACCTGTTTACCTAGGTTCTTATATGGAAAACAACATACTTTTAAGTTTTTAAAAGCAACTTCTTTTTCTTCCCAGCATGCAGGTGAACAGTTTTTATGATATTGTAAAATATTAGAGGTCAAGTGGTCTCCTGAAAGAGGGCAGCATAAGGCACTTTACCAAATGAACTGTGTACAATCTTAACTAAGGAAGTTGGCTTTCTAAAACAAAACAAAACAACAGCTAAAGAGATCAAAACTCATGTCTTCAAAACCGACATGTGTACAAAACATGGATTGAAAGAAGTGTTCCAGGGACTTCAGTGATCAATGAGCAC
>JANHFX010011587.1:3236-27265 GCA_027560015.1 Chloroceryle amazona | reverse complement strand
CATCGCGGCCTTTCCTGCGCCTCGGAAGCCTCAGCTTCTCCAACGCCTCCGCCAGCATCAACCCTCCGAGCTCGTGTCTGCCCCCTGCCAACCGAGCCTGAAGGGCTGTTCCCAGCCCGTCCCTCTCTCCCTCCCTCAGCTGGCTGAGGGCCCTCGAGACAAGCAGCAAAGAAAGGCAGTTGTTACTGGATAGACCAGTCGAGACTTCGAAAGACACTTTTAGAGCCAACGTACAGGAGGACAGAGAGAATTCATTTTACAAAATTCATTTTACAAACCCCATTCGGAGACATGCTGCTTCCTTACTCTCAAGCTTTAAACTTAGCTTATGAAGCTTGAACAACTCTAAAGGGGCAGGCCCTTTCCTGCCTGCATGGAATAAGGTAACAGGGATCACTTTTCCCAAGGCATTGTACCCATTAGTGGCGAAAATCTTTTAGAAACGTATACTTTTCTCTGTGTTCTTCTTCACTCAGTCCTCCCATCTTCCAGCCCCCTTACCATGTATCCCTATCTCCCCAGCTCCTGCGATAACCCCGTTTCCCTCAAAACTTCAGTCCCACGTTCACATCTTCCCTGTTCATACAAACAGTGGCTGCTACACCAAACCTCAGCCCCAAGGTACAGACCTGTTCTCTAGCTCCCTTGCAGCACCCACACCACTACATTAACAAAGGGGTGTAAATCACTTGCCACTTAAGATCATATGGGGTTAAGTTAATTAGCCTTAAGACCAAGAATCCTCTTCTAATACAGCTTTTAAAGCATTTAGAATTTCATGAGGCACAGACCTAGTCAGGCCAATGGATCTACTCTGGTCTCACAGTAAGACAAAAGCAAGCAGACTCTAGCCCATGATCCAAAGTGTGGGTCTCCTGGGTTACCCGTAGGGGAACAAGGATGTTTGCAGCCATTTCTATCATAAGTCATTTGCCAAGTATGTGGCAATTCTGTTTGAGGGTTTCTCACTCCCTTCCACTTGAAAAGGAGAGGGGTCTTAAAATTTTGGCATGGTTTCAAGTCTACACCTGGGAGAAAGTGCTGTTACATTTTGTCCAGAAAGTCACAGACACGTACATGACATACAAGCAACTCATGTAAATGAGTTAATATACCTCATATATGAGTTAATATATATTATATATATCGTAATATGTAAAAATGTTAATAACTACATCTCAGCAAAGAGACATTTTTTAACTAGGCTGATTAAACAGCTGTTTTTCTAGCCACACCTTTATATTGGGCCAAACATGTTACTGATGTCATTACCCCCAAATAAATGCATCCTCAATGCCAGGTTTGCTCACGTAGGATGAGCAGATAAAGAATTCCTAAATAAACTGTAGATAAATACAACTTGCTTTTGCTGTCATGTATTTCAGCCAGCTACATGTTTTCAAATATCAAACTCCACTTACCTACGTAAGTCCTGACATAATCCGCTCTGCCATTATTTAACCAAGAGACAAATTCCTGATAAACACTTAATCCCTAAAGAAGAAAAACAAAAATTGTCTGTTACACCTGCAGTGTTCAACCCGTCATACAAAGTAAATGCACCATACTACCCGCTAGCTGTAGAAATATTACCATTGTTTTGGAAGTGGAGTGAAAGTGGACAGAATACTTCTCCCCAAGGGAAATGCTTGAAGCACAGATGGTGGTTTCCATGGTTTCAGCTAAGACTCCTACAGATTGGTTTTAGGACAAACTGGAAGACGCTGTCCGCTGCATCCCAGTACTCTGTACCAGCTATGCTCCTTTGGTTACTTCATGAATAATTAATTTGTCACCTAACAGCCTACAAATTTCAGTTTCAATCAATCCGCATGTGATCACTAATAACAGAGCAGAACTGACAAAAAGAACCAACAGAAATGAAGTATCCTGAAGTATCCTGAAGGTGCAGAGCTGGAAAGGACAGAGAAGCAGGTTATCCACCATCTGTAGCAATGTGTTTGCAAAATCTCTTCCGGTCTTTGATATATGGTAAATTATAGCTATAGTAAATCTCAGCTTCTGAACTGCAACTTGAATCAAAGGGTTGTGTTGTATTCTAGAGGGTATGCAGTTATTATAGTACTTCCCACTGCTATCAAAGTGATTAAAACAGGAACACCCCCCCCCCCCCAAAAAAAACAAACCAAAAACACACACAAAAAACCCAACCAAAACAAACAAACAAACCAAACCAGAACACAAAAAAAAAAACACACACAAAAAAACCCAAAACAACAAAAAGACCCTATGGAATCACCATCTGCCTCCTGGTAAGTGGTGGCAAAACTCTTTTACAAAGCATTCCAATTGTTTTACAATTACACACCACACTATAACTTTGTACTTAGGTGCTCCCTACCACCTCCAGTTCAGGAACTTGCAGTCCTGAGCAAGGAGATCAGGGTTTTCAGGCCATAAAATTGCAGAGAGAGACAGGCACAAGAACACCACTCAGATGTGATTCACAAGAAGTCCTGATGCAGCGGTCACAAAGGAGCATGTTTCAGTCAAATCCCTGGCAAAATTCAGAAAGCTGTATGTAAAGACACCAAGCATCTTACAGCCTTACGGTTTATAGAAAAATATGCCAAAAATATATTCTGAACTAACAAATGTTAAATAAAACATTGTTTTATTTCTGCTAAAATATGCATAAGGCAAGCCTCTCCACAAGCAAAGCTCTCAGTTTTATGCAGTATTCTTAATAAAGCCACTTGTTAATTTTAACCAGTTTATTAATATAGTAACATTATCTAAACATACAGGAGAAAAAAAAATTACAGTATTTTACCTTAATATATTAGGTCACGTAAGATGCATTCTATGGTTCACAGCAATGTTATACCAAAAAAATAACTCGTTTCCAGGTTGCCTGGAGACACTATATATTAGAACTGTATTCAGTGTAATCACACATAAATATCAATATCAACATCTGAAAAATCCTAAGACTACATTAAAAATTTTGCTACAATGTTGATTTATATTTGGGCTCCTGTAGCTGAAATTAAATTTAAAGTTTATTGACAATAAGCTTTTTAAAAAAAAAATCTAAAAAAAGTCTTTCTTGTAGCAGCAAATATATGCTTAGCATATAAGTAATTCTTACTGAGCTGTAAGTTGCAAATTAAATTAATATGGCTAATTACAGTCAGAATGATGATGGAAGGTTGAAGGGAAGAGTTAAAAATGTCTACTCTTGGATGTGAATGTGCAGCAGACATTCAAGAATGAGCACTGAACGGCACCTCAGGACAGATTTTTTTTTTTTCTTCTGGAATGAGTTATAAACTCAGTTAGTAGGAAATAATTAGAAAAAAATATAAATTCAACTGAACAGAAATTTGGATTCACACTAACCAGAGCAGAAGATATAATCTAATTAATCCCGATTATTTTGTTCCATTTTCCTCTGCACTTTTCCTCCAGTAAAAATACCTTAATTCAATATATATCTAAAAACATATAATGAGCTTACCTGGAAAGAGCAGAACTCTTTATTATCTTCCTGTGGAAAATAATCAGCATTAAAACTGAAAAGAACAATGAAAGCAAAGGCAAGAAAACATTTTTTGGACACTGGTGGTAAAGATACTCTACCACATATATGGAATAAAATCCTGTTGCAGATAAACGTTACCTTTCCAATAGACAAAAAGCCCTTCCTGTTTTTTTAATATCTCATTCTTACAAAATATGGATTTCAGAGAAGAAAACAATGAATAATCTTCATCATTCGTAACATCCAGCGTGAAGCACTATCACCAGGAGAAAAATAAGCAACAACTTCAAATTTGGCAAATGATGGTTGCTTAAATACAACAGAACATGCAGAGCCGATAAGGAAATATATTAAAATACAGAAGGTGGTGACAAAGAAACCCAGAAAAAATGCAATGTTTCATTTATCATTTTTAAAATAATTCAACAGAATCCATTACAAACTTATGAATTACAGCCACAAAAATAAGTTAGGGACACAAAACAATTATGTATTTCTAAAAATCTGTGCGAAGACTAAGAATAACTGAAACTCGTGTAACAAACAAGTTACCAAAATAAGATTTTTGATTTTTTAAGGAAAAATAAACAATAGTTTCCAAAAAGTTATAGTAAAAAAAACCCAGGTATTATATTTTAGAAGCTGGATCTAGAATGTTAATCTACCCAATAGTAAAGCAAACAAAAAGGAAAGTTTTCTTATCATTTGTCTAAAACACTGAAGTTGACTACAGCTATAAAATTATCTGAATTCTTTAAGAGAAAAGATTATTGGGCACTTGTGGATAGCACAGAAATAGAATGTTTAAAGAAAAGTTTCTCTTCAATAGATTCAAGATTTTTCACCACTGAACTGCTGATTTATTTTCCTTTAGTTCTAAGTTTATTGTTATTTGACCATTTATCATGTATCATGTATGAGTTTCTCAAATAAAACTACCCACCATGCAGGTATTCAATAAATACTAGTATTCCCATTATGCAAGTCTTAAAAAAAAAAAAAATTAAAAATCACATAATTCAAGTTATTGTAAATAAATACCTAGCTATAACTTTATAAATATTTAAATAAAATTCTACTAAGTATAGGTTAGCCTCCTAAATATACAGCTGAATTAACAAATCCATGGTCTGAAGTCAGAGGAATAGGTCAGAAAGACAGGTTTAGTTTTGGGAAAGTTAAACTCCTAAAGATTGCTTTTAGGGCAAACTCAAAGCACACTATCCCCTACTTCCCACTGCTCTGTGCTAGCTATGTTTCTTTGGTTAGTTAATGAGTTCTACATGTAAAACTGCCTTTTTTTTTTAAATCTGGATACAAAAGTATCTCAATGAGAAAATGTGCACATGGCCTCAGATTGCAAAGGTGACAGAAAGCAGTAAACTCTCCTCAAATCCTTTCTGCTCTCAAGAAACATAGGCTGTCTTCCTGGAATAATACTTTTCAGCCTGGAGGGTCTCACAAGTCTTTCCTTAGCCTGTAAACTGCTAAGGAAAGATAGCTAAAAATGCAGATTGCTCTTTCCTTTACAGAAACAACTGTATGAAGAGATCTATCCCTCTGCTGGAAAATTCAATGGAACCTTGAAAACATGGAAGAGTCACTGTTCCACAGACAGGAGATTCCTTACTACAGTACATAGATTGTTTTCCAAAGCCCGATGACATCCTGCTCAAAAGCAGAGAGCACATAGCCCTGCTCTTTCCTTGAAGCTGATCTTTATTGACAAATATTGGCAGGTGCACCTGAAGCGTTAAAACTGAGTTATATGTAACTGAACTCCAGTAATGGGCCCATTATTTGGCCTATTTGGTGCATTCCTGTCCAACTGGCTTTGAAGTGCTCTCAACTTCCTGCTTGTTTCTGGAAAAATTCCTCAAGGAATTCTATCACTTGAACTTTTCCACTATTGTGATTCATGAACTTAAAGGTACTGTCACTGGAGGCCCAACACCAATGCAGATATTACTACCACCACTCCAGGGTCACGCACTTCCCGCTCTGCCCTCGGCAATGCTGTGAACCCCGGTTCCAAATACACATCTTACCTCATGTTGCACTTCAGCGGCAAAATGACGACATGTAATGTTGCAAAGATTTTGCCACGTTAAGTGTCACAGGTAAAAGGTTTAATATTATCATAGAATGGCAATTTAGGGTAACGTGAGATAGTTTTGACTACCAAGTAGCAGATCTCCAGAAATGACAGCATGCTGGAATAGATTCACAGTTCACAAAGCTTAGCGAGCCCCGGGCGTAACTCTGACATTTTGCTAATGTCTTGCTCCGATACGATAAACAAACAAAAAGCTGATAATCCATGTCATGGGCAACAGAAGGAAAACACTATTTTCACTCAGCTGGCCTAAGTGGAATTTTTCCTCTTCCATTTACTATACTTCATTAAAATATCTCAGAGCACTTTTTCAGAATGAGCTCATCAACCCACCACGAAATGTGGAAAAGAGAAGGAGGTACTTTAGTAAACATTTTAATGACACCCCTCTCTTCACAACTTGTTCCTCAGTACAAGACAGAAATGAAAAAGAAGGAAATGATACACTTCTACCACTTGCTAGTCTACAGGTAAGAGACTATTGGTATGTTTTGGTGTACGTCTATACAACTGAAACACGGATAAGAAGTGACTCTACGTTAACATCGACCGTGGATCCTGAAAACAAGTGGTTTTTAATAAAGCTTTTTTGTTATTAGTTCTGGCATTTTTTTGGGCTGTGAAGTGCAAATACTTCAACAAGTGAAGAGCTTATAACAGTCTAATTGATTAGAACAGTTCTAATTGCATCTAGATACTTTTGTGAAGTTTTCTTGGGTTTAAAACAGCATGCTTTTATATTTACCTATTGCACAATTAATTACTTTTTCATTATGTTTCCTATTAAATAATTCCACTAGTAGACTGAATAGTTCCAGAGAACCCATTTGGCTCTGTTGGCTCAAGGACTCACAAAAATAATAATAATAAAAATAATCTCTAATTAAGCCATTACATACAAATGTATAAAAAAGCCTTGGAGAGTTCATGAGTGAACAACACCTGTTTAAATACACTCCTGTAGTACAGTACAGTATACAGATGATATACCATAATAGCTCCAGATGGAGCTGTTACAGACAACAACAATGCATTTAAAATGTTGATTATGGGTTGGTTTGGCTTTTTTTAAATTGTGGTTAAAAAGAAATTCTCCAGAGGATATTTAAAGCATAAAAACTACTTTAAGGGTTCTACCAAAATGTTGATATATCATCAATAGAAATAGAAAAGAATGAACATTACATCTGAGCAAGCACTCCATCATAACCCTCCTCAGAGCACAGTAACCTCTGGCCTGTGCTCACAGAGGTACTGCAGCTGCTGGAACACTACAGATTATCCTGATGAAGGCTGGAGCACCAACACGGATTTCCAGCTTTCACTCTGAATTTCTCCCTTTGTGTACTTAGGCAAGAATGCTAACATTCTTACAATAGTTTATATAAGCATTGGAATTATATTATAATTTAATAACAGGTTTCTGTTATTAAATCACCCTTCTAAAAATAGAAAAATATTTGATATTGTCAAAGTATCTTTCAATCATACTTCTATCTTCACAGCTTTAATAAGGAATACCTAATTAGGACCATCACGTTAGAAATACGATTTGTATTCAGGTGATTTCATGTAAATAAACAGACAGTTAAAAACATATACTAAGATTAAATATAGTCAAATTGCAAAACCATACAATCCGACAATGTTGTCATGTGCTCTTTCAAAGAGTGCATAGGACATATTTCTGAAGCAGTCAATACAGTAAATTTTTTTGATGCAATCCCAGTCAAAGCTGTAAACATTCCTAATTGCCATTTCTTGGAAACTTTTTGTTCCTTTCAAGTTTTTATTAGCAAGTTGCACTGGGGATTCCCCTTCCATGTTGTTTTTTTTTCTTCATCAGTTACAGACAGTATCACCATCCACCTTTAACCCCTCTGGGTGTTCAAAACTACTCATAAGCATTTCTTCAATAGATTCAGGGTAGTAATCCTTTTCTTGCAGTGCACGATGACACTTGCCACATGCCAGTGTTAGCAAGACTCCCAGTGCGTGATCTCGAGAAGCGGGTTGCTGAGGAAGTCTGCTATGCCTTAATGGGGTTTCCTGCAGGTTTGGGATCATAACCGTATAGAAAAGTAGCTGCTATTACAAGAACGGCTCCGAAGAAGAAGACACTGAATAGAATAGGGATGGGGGGAGGGAAAAAAAAAAGTTAGCTTGATTTAGTTGATCCATTTTTGTTTAATACAATCAAAAGAAAGGGATTTTTCTTGTGGGAACATAGAAAGATAAATTATATTTGTCCAATTTATAAAGAACAAAATATTTTGCATATATTTATTACAGAAGGATGCAGGAAGAAGAGTTGAAATAAGAAACTAACATCCACCAAGTCACATATCATTATACAGACATATTCTCAATATTAGACCTGTAGTTTCATGGAACAACTGTCAAATGTAATCAGACTGACCCCTTTTTTTTTTTTTTTCTTTTGCCTAAGGTTCTGTGCAAACTGCAAGAAGCTAAAGAAGTGCTATTACCATGGTTACCCAACCACTTTTAACATCTTATGGACATCATGTTGTTGGAGTTTTGTTTAAGTCTAAAGCTTACATCAGAACAAATTACTGCTGCCCAGGAACCAGTTTGCAAGTCAGTATAGTCTAAATTTTGGCAGATACATACAGATTTATGTAAGGGAAAGATAATAAAGGCATCTTTTGTATTGTGACATAGAAGCCTTTGAAGTTGTTTTGACAGTTGCAAGTCAAACAAAATATCCAAAGCCAACAGACAATCAGTACATATTTTAGAAAAGAACCTTGTCATAAAGACATGACAATGTTGACACTTTGATCTTCTGAACCAAATGCTAAAAAAAACTGTGGCACAGGACAAGGTAATCCTTCAGAGAATACAGTTAGCCTATTTCTGGACATGATCCATTGCAATACATTGAAGCTTAAGTGCTTTACATCTATTAGCCCAAACGTTTGTTGAAGTGACAGAAACAATTACACAGTTTCAGCTCAAATAAAATCAGTTGCCATAAGCAAAGTACTAAAGGTTAAGTTTAATTATCTCAAGTTAATCAAGTTTTAGTAAATGAGATGGCTTCAAGTTCTACATGATGCTAGTTGGCTCCACCTCATTTAATTATTTACCACTGTTTCCATTTTCACTGTTTCCAGAAGCTGATAAGTTACTTATTAATTTTCCATTTGAGCACACAGACATTCTTAAACTACTTTCTCTATTTGTTTTAACAGGACACGTATAGGCTACTTAATTTAAAGTTCCAAGTTGTCCATTTTTTAAGCCTAAATAGTTATTCTACTTTTTTTTTTTTTGAACGTTTAAGTAAACTTCTAAACTGCAAATACTAGTTTTAGGTAAAAAGATGTTTCTTTGTATTGGATACAGCAGTTGTATGGATTATTAAAAATATTTTTACAGTATGAGTAACATGTGAGGTTTGCAGACTGGTTATAAGCAAAATCTTATTAATATACCTGAAACTTGGAATATTACTCCTACACTCCACATATCAACATGTGTTGCCAGGACAAGCACTATTCCAGAACCCACCCATGTACAAAAGCTGCAGTATACAGGGTTACTAAATTCTGATTCATAAAACATTGGGACACAGTGTATTTGGCTTAGAAACACAAAGCAAGCATTTTTATTTCTTTCTTGGCTGAGTGTTTTCACTAGTAATTATGGTATTGTCTTAAGAAAAAAGCTCTGCATTTGGGCTTCTGGTTGTCCTTGGGCATCTAATGGCTGTAGCGTAACTTCCATGTGTGTATGATTGCAATTATCTCTTTAGAAAATGTTTTGAGATATGATGAAAATCAGTATAAAAAGATCATTATCATTGTTCTGCCTAAATCCTCTTGCAATGACATGACTTGTGGAAGATCTGTCCATTTAGAGGCCAAGCAGAAAACAAGACAGGCAACCCCTTTGTCATGACCTTGCTCAGAACAGCCAGCAGAGGGGGAAACTGGTTCAGAGAGCTGAGACAAAACTAGTGCAAGGTGAGCACCAAAACCAGAGGACTGGCTTCAACATGATGGCAAAGTAGGAGCTGAAGAAATTAAGGGCAACTGGGTAGAGAGAAGAAGAAAAGCGAGGAGGAGAAGGAGAGAGAGGAGGAGAAGAGAGAGCTACATTGCAGATCCTGCAAGAGAGTGGTATGACAAAAGCCAATATTTGAAATTCAGTTATTCCTGACCTGGAAGGGGTTGTATCCTACAGAAAATTTAATCTTGACAACTATACTTAAAAAAACCCCAAAGCATTAGTTCTGATATGTTATGAAATGAAACATTTATATGCAAGTTGTATCTAGACATTCTAAAATTGTGGCTTGGTCTGTTTTTTTAATTTATTTTTGCAATTATATCTAGTAAGCATTAAGTTTTTGACTAATGTGTGTTTGGGTTTTTGTTTTTGTTTTTTTTTTCAGCATACATGGGAAATAATTCTTACCTTGTAGGGACAAAATCCTGCAGCCAGAAATAGGAGATCAATGTTGACAGTATAATAGAAAGAGAAGTTGCAAATCCCTTTAAAATGTTGTCTGCGTACTTTATAACAGCAGCAATCACCAGCCCTCCAAGTGCCTGAAAAAACATTGAGGTTTGGATTTGCAACCTGGTAATCCCACTGATAGCATCTAATTTAACAACATGCACTTACTTTAGGGAAAGCTTTTATCTGTGTTTAGGAGCATTACATTTATTTTATGTTATGGATATGCACTATATGGATATGTTGAAGATAAATATTAGAGGAGATCTTTCCCCATTAAAGAAACTGTTGATCATATTACCACCCTTTAATTAATGGAAATGCTTGTACTATACATTTTTAGCCACAAGAAGGGCATATTTTGTATTTTTTTTTTAAACACTGCAAAAGAAATAATGCTTACATGCTTTTATGCTGCACAATACTTAGTCATAGACTTGCTATATATTTTCCAAGTTTTTATTGAGGGGTTTATTCTAACAGTGATAGATCAGACTTTTGACTATAGAATTCTCAGTAGCTTCAATGACACCCATTAGTTTCCCCGGTCATTTATAGAAGAGTAAATTCTAACTGCCTTCAGAGAAACATGCAATACAAGGTTATCTCACCTGTAGAATAACTACCACCCAAGTAAGTTTATTGTATCCTTGAAAAAATCCATTCTTTGACAGTTGTTCTCCATCATAAATGTATACACCCATCAGTCCAAATATGCTACCAAAAAATCCTGAAAGTACAAGATTTATTTAAAAGCTTCAGGTGAGAAACGTGCAAACAGGTTGCTTGTCCTCAAGGACTAATCACACATCTCTGATTTTAAAATAGGACTGCCAGTTGCAATACCATCATGTTCAAATGCAATCAGTGTTCAGGCAGATAGTCTCTTTTGAAAGCTAGTTTTCCACACTTATAACAAGCTTTGACTGTTTCCATTAGGATATTCTAATATACTTATCTTCTATTGCTTTCTACTGGAATGGGGTCATTTTTTTATGTCATATAGCAAAATTCACTTAAACACAATTTTGGTTTTCCTGAAATTAGTCATGACTGAAGGCTGAAGTCACATTACAACCTGGAAGATTAAAACAGGGAAAACTTGCAGTGGAGGAAGATAGTCTCTGGCACAGCAAGAAGCAGGATTTATCAGTTTGCCAATTGAGACAAGGACCTTAGAACTGGGATTCTTCTGAAGCAGTCTCAAACAGAGTGAGTGTTTATTAGTAGAGACTTAAATGTCAAAAGAAGAAATTGAGATGAAATTTAAGAGTTTATAATTTAGTGAGTATAGTATTCTACTGAATGCAAAACTTTTCCTAATTCCCTCAGGCATGGAAGCAACAGAAGCACCTCCTCTGTGATAGGGCTCTAGTCCTGAGCAGGAAAGGAACATTTTTTTCTATTCTTTTTCTGGAAGAAGTTGACCTCTATTTTCATCACATATCTTTGCATCTGAAAAAGGTGGAATTGTTTTGAACAATATAAAACCTTCTCTTTGACAAGAAATAATTCTTTTTGTAGACACAATTAAAAATTTAGGTGTCATTCAGATTAAACAAATTACTTCTATTTTCTGATTGATCTGCTAAAAGAAATAAATTTTATTAATATCAATACATCCCTAATATGATATTGGTATGCATTAAAACCTGAATTTTCCAACAATTATTAAAATATATTTTCCAATATTTTCTATAGTTCTAACAATTCTCTACAGATTTGAAAATGAAAACTAGGTTGGACTTATATTTTTTTTGTTTGTTTGTTTTGGTTTGTTTTTTTTTTTAAGAAAAGCTCTACTCAAAGCTCTTGTTTACAACTGACTTGCTCCTGAATGATACAATGTCTTAAGTGGGCAGCTATCTTGCACTTGCAGAAAGGATACTCTCACATATTTTTTAAAATTGTGATTTCATGCTTTAAAATTTTTTATAAAGCTTTGTCAGGAAACTTTCTATGAAATACGACAAAATTAATCTAATTTTTGAACTAAAAACCTTAATAGTAAACATGCTCTACTGAATTTTATATTGAGGCAAATTAAGCTCACTGACAAAAACATAATAAAAAAATAAAAATCAGATAATTCAATTCTATCATCACAGAGATTTCTGTCTTCATACAATCACAGATCTTCATTGCCTTGAACAGTTTGTGTTTAGATGCAGTCTGTTCTGACCTTCCAATACACCTTCACTGGACCATTCAAGAGATGACCAGGCCAACTATCAAACTAATGAATTCATTTGTTTCCATACATGCTTTTGTAGAAATATGTTTTCATAAATATTTTTGTAGAAAAATATGATGAATATCTTAGAAGAGATAATTGATTTTTCAGCAATTGCGAATGTTTAATTGGAAATTGTTTCATACATCTGCACTGTTGTCCCCCAAAGTGCTTTGAGCATGGGAACAGAGTAATAATAATCAGTGTTCTTGGCAACAGATTTTACATTCTAGCTCCATCCAGAGCACCAAATCTTACCTTAAATCCTGGACCAAGCCCCAGCTACCCACTCTTCTCTGCCTCCAAAATTCCCCTAACATAACCTTTCCTCATGTACCTCCCACATCCTGCTCGAGAAAACTTTGTTTTAATATAGACAATTTCAATAAACTAATTAAATAAAAGCAGATGTTTTGACCTCCTTCTCTATTCTCATTTCAAAACATTAAAAATACTAAAGTATAATAAAAATGTAGTTTTGTGTTTTTAACTGAAACCATGTATAATTAAAACACAGCAATAGGAAAAGTAAGGGAAAATACTGCTTGTATTTAGACATTTTTGACCATACCAGTTTTTGACCAACTATCTAATTGCATAAAAACCCACACCATCTCCTGGTTTTATGATTCTTTCTATGGTACATTCTACCAGACTCAGTACAGCCCTGATCCACTAAATCATCCTTGTGACTTCATTCTACAGTACTGTGGATTTGATGAAGAGTCTCTTTTAGAGATGCTGAAAAGTTCAAATTCTGCTGAAAGCATTTATTCAAATGTGCAATAAATAATTTCTGCGTACCGATGAAGACTAGAGGGATTCCTTTAGAGAAAGGAGGGCAACTCCCACAATACGTTTTGCTTCTGTTGCAAAACCGGAACAAAAAAATATTGCTGATGTCACATTTCCAACCCTATAAACTAGTCAAGATTGCTCTGAGGTGAGGGAAAACTCATTCAGGAAAATAGATCAACTCTGTTGTCATTAATAGCTAGGGTCTAGAAGACCCAGAAGTACTTGGAAATAGAAGGTATTCTCTTACTGATAGATGCATAATAGGTAAAGGCATTAAAAGAGTTAAGATGAACAGTCTTTTGCATATGCCTCTCTCCAGTCATACAGAGAACTCAAACAAACTGAACTTCGTACTGAAATAATAATTAATTACCTCAACTTTACTCACAAAGCTGTTTTTTATATTAGAGGTGCCAATCTATAAAAACTGTCTACCCAGACACAACAGGAGAAAAATGTTAATTTTAAAACATCTCAAAACATTGATTTAGAAACATATTTTGTTCTAATGTTTCTACATTCTCTAAAAAAAATAAAAAGGAAAAAGGGAATACTGTATTTATCAGATCTTATGAAATTAGTACAAAATACAATCATTTTTAAACACAGAGGATACACAGAATCCTGCATAAGATAAAATATTCTATGGAAAATTTTAAGTACAAATTTAATCAACAGATTCTGTAGAAACTTACAGACACTCTATAAGCTAATTAAATCAAAGACTATGTTAAGATCGGAAAGAAACTGCTAGAATTCCATCTAGCAGAGTTTATATTCTTGGTTTTAAAAGTACATTTATGCAGAATGATAAAAATGTTTGGGATATTTTTTTAAAGATATAATTTTGCATATTTATCTTAATTCTTCAGAATGCAGTATCTCTAAAAGATGACTAAAATTAAACTTACCAAGCTGAATGTTTCTGATCCACACAGACTGCTTAGTTTCCTTCAAAATTTTCTCAAAATAAACCCCAGCAAATCCACTAGAAAAGCATGCTATAAGAACTGCGATCAGACCCACGAACTGAGATCCTGCTGAATGCTCCTTAGCAGCTGTTGCTTGAGAGTCTGAAGGCCACTGGATATAAAAACAGTGATACACAATTTATTGATAAAATCAAGTCATGAGCATCTATAAAATGCAAATTTGTTTTCTAGCAACAGTAACAGTTGCTAAATACAGACAATTGCATGCTTGTAAAGTTACATATTTTGCACCATAAATGCAAGGGGTTTTTTTGTAAGCCAGAACTGTTTCTGAATTCCAGCATGACTTACCATAGTCATGCACAGGCACCAACTTTTGCCACCTGCCAACTAGTTACCTTCAAAACACAAGCAGTTAGAAAACCACTTACACCAGCTGTAAGTCGGGATGAACTGTCTTTTTCATGTGCCCCACTTCAGCGATTATACAGATGACTAAAACGAGCTGAACTTATGAATCTAAATCCTGCAATATATGTCATGCCAACAGAATAAAATGTAATGCCATAGACAAAACCATACTGAAGAGTCTGTTAAATTAGTATCAGAATGTTTGTTCTCATTTCTAACTCTTAAATTTGAAAATTCTATAAAATTTAATCTTCATTTTTTTCCAAATCCTTAAGATTCAAAAAAAGTAAATTCTAGGATATGGTAAAAATCTGCTAAAAATTCTTAGAATAGTCTCTTATCCCATGATCCTACCCTCTGGAATCTAAAAACCACCTGGACTATTTAGGATACAGGCCAAGTTTGCCTCTTGCAAATGTTCATGTAAATTTGCCATGCTGAAACTGTATCACAAGGTGACTGGCAGGACTGTGGTGGCACAGAAGATCTGGGAATTCCCAGTGTCTGAAGAGGTGTGCTAATAAATACTGCTATCACTGTTATCTGTGGGCTGCTCCAGAGGCCCTGTAACATTCTTCAGTAGAGTACTGGGACACAAAAGAGGTGCTATTTTCTGTCTTTGAACTATTTTTGGTGTCCCCTAGCTCTGGACAGTTGCTATACGTAGCTGATCATACTCTGGTCTATATGGGAACTAGCAGAATCAGAAAGCTGTATAATCAGTATAGAAATCCATGTTACTTGAATAAACACATTAAACACACACGAACCACCTTTGTTAATATTTACCTGCACAAATGCCACTCCTGTCATCAATATTACTAATGAAAGCCACTGGTATACACCCAATTTCTTGCTCAACATGGACACAGAAAACAATGCTGTGGTAAGAATTTTCAGTTGATATGTAACCTAGAAAAAACAGAAACAGTTACTACTGTATAATTCATGGGACTTTTTGAAACTTACAGAGAATTCCAAATGTACAATACCTGGTACGTGGCTGCATCTAGGTTTGACAATGCTACATACAGCAAGTTATTCTGAAGAGTATAAATTCCTGAAGGAATAGCAAGTTTAAGAGTTTCCATGGGTTTATTAAGGATTTCATCATGTAGTACTCTGTTCAGAGTCCGTAAATTGCACTCTATCCAAATAAACAATAAAAGAAATAGACATTCACTAAAACGAGAGAAATTTAACAAAAAAACCAAAACAAAACAAAAATTCAGTGTTCTGTTCTTAAAGACTGTTGCCTCCTTTTTATAGCTATCACTGGTATCAAGACTTCAAAATACCATCTATGTTTGTTTAACTTTCATGAGCCTTGTATATGGAAGAAAGAAAGGCTTCAAAGTGCCTCCCTGTAAACTAGAATATCAGAATTAGAACAATTAAGCAAAATGTTTAAAGTGAAACTTATAGAAACCGCATCAATATCTGAAGATGATACAATAAAGAATATCATCTAAAAAGTTCACATTTAGAAGCCTACAGTCATCGGTATTTAAGAATATAAAATGATATTTTTAAACCATTGAAGATGAAATGTGTGTCAATGAACCAGATAAATTCAGTATAAAATATACAAAATAAGAACTAGAGAAAATGTGAACATACTTTTATGAG
The DNA here is from genome assembly GCA_027560015.1 of Chloroceryle amazona. NCBI lineage: Eukaryota > Metazoa > Chordata > Aves > Coraciiformes > Cerylidae > Chloroceryle > Chloroceryle amazona. Next base: position 11,153 of record JANHFX010011587.1, on the reverse strand, counting down.
CTTAAAGCTGTGCTTCTTCCTGTAGCAATGAAACTGCATCCTCCCTTCTGCATCTGCTGTTTATTACAGGCTTCCAAATTATCATTCACGCTTTGGACACGCTTAAAGCTTTCCAATTTTCCTATTTCTATATAGGACTTTCTTAAAATGCCTGAGCAAACACAAGCTTCAAGCTGTTAGCAGAAAATTTATTCTTGCACTCCTCAGTATCCACATGCTTTAAATGCAACTCTCTTCAGCAAATATACAACATCTTCTATCGTGTGTTGAGGAGCGAAGTATGACTGTGTCTTTCCAAGACTACTTTTTACATGAGAAAGGAAAAACTTTGTCGTACGCCTGTACTCACATGGCTGCTTTGCAGGTGCCACTACAATACAGCATACTGATTAGGAAAATTACTTGGTGCAAAATATGACACGTACTGCTGTCTTTGTAGACCAGTAGGACACAGGCCAAAATCTTCAGAAGTTCAGCAATAACTACTGCAGTAGAGGATAAGTAACGAGGTCCTTCTTCTTTCAGCGTCCGAGAATAACGCATGGTCAAGACTAAACTCGTGGTCTGAAAAACCAGGATGCCCAAGGAAAGGTATTTTAAATTGGTAGACATTTCTTGACTTTTTTCTTCCTGAAATGGAAAAAAAAATCACAAACACAAACCCAGGCTTAAAAGGTAATATTGCAGATAGATGTTTTCCTTGGGAATCAGCACATTAAAATAATTATCCAGGGAGCTCAATGAAAGGGAAACAACAAACCTAATCTGATATTAAAAAAAAAAGAAAAAAAAAAATTAGCACTTCAAAAATGTTTTTCAAATACATGATTACAAGTAGGGAACCAATAGAGAAATGAAATGAAATATTTATCTGTAATAACAACAAAGTAAATTAAAAGACTATAACTGATAATTAGCTTTCCAACAACTGACTTTACAAAAGAGATCTCCCGAGTTAAGCCAATCATGGATTTGTTCATGTAGATGAAGGCTTAGAAGGCACTTTCAAAGTGAAGAAGCCATACACTCTGGTACTGCAGAATGCCCAGTACCCCTGCTGCAGTGAGCTGTTCCCAGAATGAAGAGATCTCATTCTTCCACCTCTCCAAAGTTTTTGAGGTTGCAGTCAGATGACACAGTGCCAGCACAAGACAGGGTGAGAGTTGGGCTGCTTTAAATGAAAACAAGAGGTATGCCTGATGCTGAAGAAAAAGGAGAGTTGTGGGAAAGCAGAATTGGATAGGAAGACATAGGAGGGAGGTGCTGCAGAGGACACAGCACTAAACCTGTCCTGTCCATTATTCTGCTCAGAAAAAAATCAGAGAAACTACAGTTCCCATGAAGGGATGAAGAGGGAACATACAAGGTCCCCTCATGCTGGAGAAAGACCAGCAGCACAGAGAAGACAGAGGGAATAAAAAGGAAAGGAAAAAAAATAAAAATTCACTGATAGAAAATACAGAACTAAACTTCATTAGAAGGTCTGCCTGTGCCACTGGAGAAAACTGACACTGCAAAATGCACATTTACATGAGCCAACTTGCACAATTTCTTTCACCTTTTCCACCTGCCTAATTTTTTAGTATTGACAATCCAGAAACACACCGAGCAATATATGGCTAAGATGAACACAGAATTTTAGGAAAGCATGCTTACAGATAAGTTTTTAATTCTTTGATTTTCAGTTTTCAAAATGCTTCTGAACAAAGTAAAGATACTGGGGACATACAGTACTCTCCTGAACTTGGACCCAAATTTCTGCATTCTGTAAGCCTAGTAAGTGACAAAGAATTTTACAAGTGTTCAAAATTCTCAGAGATCAATTTCTTAACCTTCAAAATAGGTCACATTATCAGAAAACAATGCTCACAAGAATTTCTTGCTGAAATACAATGATTTATTACTAAGCAGCTTAAAATGCAATTTCAAAAGTAAATCACTAATACCTTATTTACAAGCCAGTATCACAGCATTCAGCACGAAAACAGAGCAATAATAAGCCATAAGGAATACATACCACAATATTATATTGGACTACAGTCTTGTCTTCATTAGTAATCATGATACCAAAAGGACCTTTCCACAGACAATTTTTCTCAAAAAGGTGCCAGTAGCAGGAAATATTTCTTTACCATAATTCACTAAATTCAGAGTTTCCCGAATTCTCACAGAGTGGACTTTAATTGTCCAGTGTGATAGCCAAAATAAGCATATTGATTAAAATTGTCCCGCCAACGGTCAGCACGACAGGCTTGTAGTGAACAAGTGTGTGAAGCCTCATGCTGTACTTACAGAGCAGGAACTACAGAGTTCTGAAACTTAGGTATGCTAACAAATTAACCCACCCTCTACTGGGCACACAGAATATCAAGTCTCCTGGTCCTTCTTACTTTCTTTTAAAAGTGTTGCATACCAGTTTATAGAACTCAGTGCAAACTGGGAACTGGATTCAGAAAAGGAGCCAAGTACTGAACTTCAATGAGTTGAATTCTCTTCAACTGCAGTCTCACAAGCAGGTTCAGATTTACAGATTACTACCAGAGGTGCTCTCTTCTAGCCATGAGTTCCCGTTACCCTCATTGCAACAGACTGTACAGTCATACACCAAGTGAACTATTGTCTTCAGTAACAGCCCAGACTTAGATTGCCTTAAACTAATAATGAAATAAAGTTCCCAACACACTTCCCGTACAGAGTTACAACCAGGCTTAGACAGACTACTCAGTACTGGGCAGGATGCACCTGTTCCAAAAAAACAGATTTAGGTTTGCTAATTCAAAGACTGGAAGTTGAGTGCTCAAATTATTACAAGTCACACAGTGACCTGAACTGTATTTTACAGCGAGAGGCGCTAAGTATCTGCAACTCAGTGACTGTAATGCAGCCTGTCACATTTGTTAACTCAGTGACTAGGCTCATTACCCTTTTCTTTTGTTAGTCTAGGCAAATAAAAAGTAAACATCTTCTGCATACTTTATTCAGCATATCCTGTAGACACACCCTACAGCCAGCAATAGAGAAGGCAAGGGAAGCAGTCAAAGGCAGGTTTATATGACAAGTCAACATGCAGTAAGCCAAGATGGCATTTAAAGCCATGTAACATTCAACTTCAGTACACACAGGTAGATAAAATGCAGATGGATACTACATGAAGAATCGCTCTCCTTAAAATATAAAGGAAGGGGACCTTGGAAAGGTTTTACAGACTCACAAAACAAAGGAAAACAACACAGTCTATACAGAAAGTAATACACTCAGCTCAAAGTATCCTATTGTGCCAAGTCTGAAAAATAGTTCTTCAAAGGAAGCAGATATTTTTAAAACAGGTATTTTCATTTCAGAATATACCTTCAGACAAAATGAATATATTTATGACTTGCAGATTTTCATCTCCCCTAGTAGTTCCACCATCACAGGTTAAAATTTAATCTTTTAAATTTTATTTTTATACAGTCCCTACACTTTCCCTCCTAAAATACTGCTAAATTCTAATGTTTGTAGATGAAATACATTAGAGCAAAAGGAACATAATCAATTTAACTTAATGAACAGTAAATATATATATATTATTTTCCTCTACCCATTCTTAACATGACTTGCTAATATTGGATCAGGATTTACTACATGAGCAACATAAAGGTTACAGGACTTTTCTTAACCTTGAGATTTTATCTTTTAAAGATCTGATAGTATAAACTGAACTTCTCAGCTGCTAAGTATCCACAATAACAGAATCTTGTGCAAACTTAAGAATTAGTTCTGGAAGTTAACCTATTCTTGACTTTGTAGGAGGTCTAAAAATCTGACAATTACTTTAGTCTGAGGTATCTAAAACACTAAAAAGAGAGAACTCTAGACTGAAACTCTTAAACTCGGAGACTAGAGACTATCTTGATGCATTTTCCAAAGATAGTTCGAGTTATACTGTGTATTATGGAGACCCTTCCAGCAAGCATGGCCTAACACCATCTGCAAGCACAAAAGAGCAAGGGCAACTCTGCAGATCCAGGCACTCCCAAAATTTCCTATGATGCCGATACAAATATATTATGATAAGTGAGAATAGAACTGTTAAGATGCAACTTTATCTAACATCAACTCTGTGTACCCTGGAGACTTTAAAAACCCACCTGGATGCGATCCTGGGGAACCTGCTCTCAGTGAACCTCCTTCAGCACATGGTTCAACTAGATGGTGTCCAGAAGTCCCTTCTAACACCTACTATTCTGTGATCAAGTATCTAGTTGATTAACATGTTTTAGACTCACTGAAATTTTAAGCTTGGGGTGCCTTTTATTTATAATGTAGTATGCAAAAATGTAAGAGATGATGGTTCAAAATCCAAATTTTATTTGACTGGGCATTTCTCCTGCACTGATTACATTGAAAGCTCTTTCAGTATCCCAAACTACCCAATATTCTGTGATACATTTCATTAATCCAGCCTGAATTACTAAGAGAGCTTTCCTTACAGTCACTGCAGCTGGCTGACTTTTTATCATATTCATTAAATTCAATTTTCCTTAAATTTCTGAAACTTCAAGAGAATATTAGAGAAAAATTGAAAAATCAGCATCCAAAAAAAACACCCCAAGGACCCAATGCTATCTCAAAAAGTAGCTAACAAAAAAAAGCAATCAACAATGAATACCAATAAGTCACATAACAACAACAACAACAAAAAACAACCCCAAAACCAACCAAACACAGGTTAAATTCACAGACTAAAACAATACTATTCTGTCAAATGACTGAGCAATCCACAGTAAAGGTCACACATGCAATTACTACCATGTAACAGAAGTGACAGGCTATGTTACACTCGATGAGTAGCAGGTACTTAGAGCATCTCACTGCAAGATATAATTAAAAAGGTCACAAAGTAGTTTCAGGGTACCTATAGTCCATTTACCATGTACCACGGACACATATTTGAAACAACCACATAAGGATAAAATGAAAGGAATTCATGATAGAGAGAAAGTAAAACATACCACTCATTTGGGCCCTCATCCTGCAATTTACACCTCACTGGCAGAGCCTAGGATTCTACACAGGCACAAAAGCAAAGGCCTTCCTAGGTCATGGCCTAATGATGCACCATATTAAAAATAAACGCATACCAAGTAACAGAAAATGGTGAAAAAACTTCACACTTCACCAGGCTACAGAGTTAATGTTTGTATTTATTTCTACCTATTTACCAAAATATTTGACATGAAAATAACTTCTACTGGCAACTACTTTTTTTCTCCTCCCTACTCTGTCACAAGTAAAGGTAAATTTTAAAAAATAAATTACTAACTACTATTATGTTTTAAATCTTCACAGTGATTGCACTACCTGAATTACATTCCTTCCAGCCTAGCTGACAGCCTTTTAGAGTAAAAAGCTAAGTTAACAGGAGTTATTGCTCTCATTCCATTTGAGCAAGTTTATGACTGCTTAACCAAATAAAAGGCACTGGCATATTACTTAAAATACCATGCCAAACAGAAGCAGACAAACAGTCTCTAAAAACTGCAGAAGGTAAAGTTTAAGCTTTGTGAGCCAGTACACCAAGATCTCTGTCAGGGGTCTGCCAGGAAATAACCACTGATGAAGTCGGCCTTACAGAAGAAAGAACAGAGTGGACAGTAAGCTATTTCATTCCAGTGGAACAGGTATGGACTCACTTTCTTGGCATTTGCTTTGAAATCAAGATAGCAGACAAAAGAAACAGGATTGTGTTCTCGCATTTCTCAAATGAAATGTGAGCTCAGTGCTAATACTACACATACACAAACAGAAGCTGGCAATGAAGAGAAAAAACACAACTGAAAGGGGGAAAAAGAGCTAGCTCACAGAACCTGAAATATCTAATTTTTTATAAGATTTTCTTCTGTGCTTTCACGTGTGCCTCGCCCTTTTCCCCGTCTTGGATAACATACCAGTAGCACGCTACTTTCTGTAACACCACTACATTCCTCAGAGGAAAGTTCTATTCCACAAATATTCCTTTACTGGACTCAGTATAGCTACCTTTTTCAAAAGTAGTACCTAATACAAGATGTAGTTTATGTACAGAAGTAAGTGGATGGAAAGAATCTCATGAAGTTCAGCAAGGCCAAGTGCAAGGTGCTTAACAAGAACCAGGGCAACCCCCAGTATCAGTGGGGCTGGGGGATGAAGGGGTTGTGAACAGCCCTGCAGAGAAGACCTTGGGGGTACTGATGGATGAAAAGCTGGACATGAGCCAGCAATGTGCACTTTCAGCCTAGAAGAGTAACCATATTCTGGGCTGCATCAAAAGAAGCATGGCCAGCAGGCTGAGGAAGGTGATTCTGCCCCTCCACTGTGCACTTGTGAGACCCCACCTGAAGTATCTCATCCCAGATGGGTTCCCACCACAAGACAGACATGGATCTGTTAAAGTGGGTCCCAAGAAAGGCCACAAAAGTGCTCAGAGAACTGGAGCACCTCTCCTATGAAGAAAAATTGAGAAAGCTGGGATTGTTCAGACTGGAGAAAGCTCCAGGGAAACCTTGCTGTGGCCTTTCAAAATATAAAAAGGACATTTAAGAAAGATGAGAGAGATTTTTCACCAGGGCCTGTAGCATCAGGACAAGGAGCAATGGTTTTAAACTGAAAGAGGCTAGATTTCAATTAGATGTTAAAGAAGAAATTTTTTATGATGAAGGTACCAAGACACTGGAGCAGGTTGCCCAGAGAAGCTGTGGAAACCGTCCTTGTAAGAGTTCAAAGTCAGGCTGGATGGGGCTTTGAGCAACCTGACCAAGTGAAATAAGGACCTGGCCATAGTAAAGGGGTTGGAACCAGGCAATCTTTAGGTCCCTTTCAACCCAGTCATTCTGTGATGCTATATTTACCATGGTACTGAGATGGTATTGAGAGGACATAGACCTTTCTGAATCTAGTGAGTGCGGCGGAATGCGGTTATGAACAAGATTTTACATACATACAAATATTTTAACTGCCAAATTTGGACCACTATCATTCAACAATGCATTTTTTCCCCACTTCCCCAATATCTAATCTTTCACGTCTGTGTAATTTATTTCTTTTTTTTTTTTAAGAAACAATGCTATAATGATTTCTAATAATCTTAAATCTTGTATTTCTCACTTTAAAGTGTCACTATTAATGTTTTCTATCTTCCTCATACTTGATACAGGTTCCTTCTTTGTTACCTCCCGTAAGTTACTGATACTTATCAGCTGTTCTTCCCCAAATATACGGCATTTTTCACCGGAACCACTGCAAAACATTTCATCATTTAAAAAACTTACCTTGCTCTTTCTTTTGTTTCTCAGTTTGTTACTCATTCTTCTTGCTGGATACATTATAATGTGTATTAAGTACACTTTGGAAAAAAAAAAAAAAAAAAAGCTGTGTTTTTCTCTCAGAACTTGTATTCTTCTTCAGAAATGTTATTAAAAGCAAATTCTTTAGCAAAGATTTTTCCTTACTCTTCTGTCAGAAGCTGAGTAACAAAGGTTGTTTTTGCATAAAGGTTTTCTTCAGGTGGTAGTTCCAATTTCCCCATTCACATTACAAAAATCCTGCATTCAAGTATTTTCAGGGCAAGGATATCAAGTACAACACAGTAGAAGACTGGTGAACCTTGCTCCTGCAACGTCATCTAGCTCCCTAGCCACAACCCTGTCTTGGTGTGCTGGTTTCACTTGAATAGTCAATTTTCTTCACAGCAACTGGTATGGGGCTATGTTTTGGATTGTGCTGGAACAGTGCTGATAATTCAGAGATGTTTTAGTTACTGCTGAGCAGTGCTTACACAGCATCAAGGCCTTTTCGTTTCTCACATCACCCCACCAGCGAACAGGCTGGGGGTGCACAGGAAGCTGGGAGGGGACACAGCTGGGACAGCTGAACCCCACCTGACCAAAGGGATATTCC
>JANHFX010011585.1:0-21134 GCA_027560015.1 Chloroceryle amazona | reverse complement strand
GGCCTCATGTCTTGGAATACGTCTCTGGTGAATGCACAACACCTCTTGGGGGCCAGGCACAGATGGTTTTCCAGAGCAGGTCACCAGAGGTTTCTCCAGATGAGGACAACACAGGCTGCCTATACTGGTAGGGATTCATGTGAGCAGGTATGGAGGGGTATGTATCTCTGTCCTGTATGGACATAATATTTTTCTCCATGCTAGGTTGAATTCTGGCACAGGCAGGGCAGAGGATTTTCTCATGGCAATGCTGCAGGTCCCAATGGGGCACACGCTTAGTCCAGAGGAGGCAAAGCTGCTCATGAACCAGACAGTACAGCAAGTCCAGGATACTCTGAGCATCTCAGATGATGTTGCTCGGCACCTCCTCATGCACTGCAGGTGGAATGTGGATTTCCTGATCCAGTGCTATGTGGAGAACCGTGAGACTCTGCTCATCTCCGCGGGGTTGCAAGTGCAGGATGCCCAGTCCTCTCTGAGCCCAGGAACTCACTGCCCAGTCTGTGTAAACCAGCTGTGTCCCACTGAGAAGCCACCAGCTCTCTGCTGCATGCACTACTGCTGCAAGGTGAAGGTCTTTGGCTCCTGTAGCTTGGTAGGGAATTGCTGGTGCCTAGTTAGAACAACTGTGTTTTGTATGAATCTGTTACCAGGTGATTTTCACAGAGCTCATAGATTCTCTTTTCTCAGCTCCTGATTAGTCTGTTCCCACTTTGTGCCTTTGAGTAATTATTCACCTTTTGTGGTGGTTTCATGCAACCTCTGCTGGTTGGGATGGGCTTCCAGGGTCACGTGACCCAGGTGGTGCAGCTCCTGTTTAGCTCTGATCTCCTTTGCCTTCACAGCTCTGTTGGAGTGAGTATCTCACGACTCGCATTGAACAGAACATGGTTGTCAACTGCACCTGTCCCATATCTGAATGCCGTGCACAGCCAACTGCAGCCTTCATTCGCTCCATTGTTTCTTCCAAGGAGATTATAGCCAAGGTGAAGTAGGGTAGGCGATTACTGGGCGTCCAAGCTCTGTTTCATTTGGTCAGCTGCTGCTTTTCCCTTTCCTGTTAGTAAGACTAGCAGTGTGATAATTGAGGCAGACCAGATTTATCCTCAGTGATGGCTGTTATATCCAATCAAGGACAATACCAGCTGTTCAGAAAAGCATAACATCAGCGAAAGAGCACAGTAGAATTTCTGCTAAACACTTCTTCAGCAAACAACATTTCAGGTGCATCCTGACCAGCTGAGAGCTGTGGTAGCAGCTCATGACAAGTGTCCTCTGCTGGTGTGCTGGAAGCAATTGTAAAATCTAGGACAAATGAAGATAAAACAGTTGAGTAATTTCATTTTATCACTGCATCAAAGACCCCAAAATCTTTTTTTTTTTCTATCAGTGTGGCTTTGAGCACCTCAGGAATTAGTGTCCTGTCATTATGGCTATTTTATAAAAAAAAAAAATAATCAGCCAGGTTTTAGAAGTTGCTCAGATACTGTCAGTGAAATGTTATCTGTTTCCTTTTTTGCTCTGTATTTGGTATGGCTGGAGCATTAATGCTTTGTGCAGAGGCACACATAGTCATAGAATAATTTAGATTGCAATAATCTTTGGAGATCTCTGGTCCAACCCTGTGCTCAAAATGGACAGATTATTGTGTGAAGATCTAATGTTGAAGTTAAAACACACTGCTTCAGGTTCAGTGTTTTCTGCATTTTACATTTAGGTAGCTCTAGGCAGTGGCAGAATCCTCCTCTGCTGCCTTATCCCTGTGCTGAACAATCCCAGCTCCCTCAGCCTCCCCTCATGCATTCTCTGCTCCACCCCTCACTCTCCTGATGGCCTGCAGATTAGATTTTCTCTAATCTGGTAATGTCTTCCTTGTATTTGGGAGCCCAGACTGTTCCCAGTATCCAACTGGGTCACCAGTGCCAAACAGCTATGAGAAATCCCTTCCTTTGCCTGCTGGCTACACTCTTGCTAATACAAGAATTTGAGTTTAAATGTCCACAACTGTGTTTCTACAAAACAAACCCTGTCATGTTGCTGGAAGAAGTTTTCTATCAACTTCGTTTCCCTCAAGTTTCCTGAGAGTTTGTTCTTCAGAGGTGGTCTTCTGTTCTGCCCCCAGGTATTCCTTGCTGGGAATCGTGCCATAGGCTTCACACCTGGATTAACTCCAGCATGTGCAAAGGCTCCTCTGAGATCTGTTGGTTAGTGTCATGCAGTACTAGGCAACTTCTTGATTGTACCTGGCTAGTTTTCTTCCCAGACCTTCATTGGACACTGATTCCCTCTCCTTTTAGGCTTCCTGAGAACAGATTTTTCTCTTATGGTTCCAGTAGGAAGCCTAGATCTGCTTCAGCAGTTGCATCCCTATCTCCTCCTCACCAAGAAAATAGGATGGAGGAAAACTCCAGACACCAGACTTTATGAAATTCAGCCTCTGTGGAGGCTGAGATTTGGCAGTCATCTGACTCAAGTACCCATTTATCTCTCTGGGTACTGGTGTCTGAGCAGAAATGATCACATCAACAGGATGACAACAGACACAGATGTTGACTCTCTGAGAAGAGTGAAGTGGCTTTCTTGAGACTTTTGCCTGCACTGAACATTTTGTCAGCCCCTGTCACTGCATCCTTGCAGCCTGTCAGCACAGACTCTCTGGTTCAGGTTGCCTGAGAGAGAGAATGAGAGCTAGCCCTTCAGTGGCCAGGGCTTGTGTTTTTCCACTCTAGTGCTTGTTGTGACCTATATTGTCCTTTCTGTGCCTAGTAGCTTTGGAGCAGCTCTCCAGGTAAGCAAAAGTCTCTGCAAAAGTGCTGTGAACACTGCAGGATTTATTCTGAACTTCCTCTAGCTTTGTGTATGTTTGTACAGTCCATACACTGTAGTAACTGAGCATAGAAAACTGAACTACTACATGCAGTATGGTTGCATGCCTGGGTCCCTTGCTGATAACCAATTTGCCTTGTTCTCTGCAGTAATGTAGAGAGGCTGTGGGCAAAGTGTCTTCTTCCCCTTTGCACATAATGTAACTAAACAAAAGTTTGCTGAGGAATTTAAAATCAGAAAAAGTTTAAAAGAGCACCCAATAACTTTCTGTGATGAGATGATTGGCTTGGTGCACAATAGGAGGTGTTGTTTATTTCAGCTTTAGTAAGGCTTTCTACACCATCATCCACAACATCCTTGCAGGAAAAAGAAAAGATGAAGTACAAGCTGGATGAGTGGATATTTGAGGTGGCCTGCTGAGCTCAAAGGGTTATGATCAATAGCAGAAGGCTCAGCTGGAGGCCAGTCACTAGTGGTGTAAACACTGAGATACTAAGATTAGCATTGTTTACCATCTTCAATGATGACCTGGATGATGGGACCAGATGTACCCTCAGCAGATTTATAGATAATAAACAACTGAGAGGACTGGTTGATGGTCCAGATGGTTGTGCTGCCATTTGGAGTGATCTCAACAGGCTAGAGGTCATAGCAAACAAGAATATAATTTAATTTCAACAAAGGGAAATGCCAAGTCCAGCTCCTGCAGTGGAATAGTCCAATGCAACAGTATGTGCCAGGGGGCCAACCATCTGTAAGGCAGCCCTGCAAAGAAAAGAAAAAAAGAAAAAAAGAAAAAAAAAAGAATTATGGTGGACAACAAGTTGAACATAACCCAGCAGCATGACTTTGTGGCTGAGCGGGTCCTCTAGCATATTAGATTGACTTAGCAAGAGCATTGACAGCAAGTTGAGGAAGGTGATCCTTCCCTTCTACCCAGTGCTGGTTAAGACCACTATCTGGAGTGCTATGTCCATTTCTGGCCTCGTGAGTACACGAAAGACATGTTGAGGAGAATCCATCCAAAGATGTGGTCCTGAGCAACCCTTCTTTGAGCTGGAGGGGTTAGCATAATTCTTATCTCCAGCATTGCCTTCCAACCTTAGGTATTCTGTGATTGTATGAAGCAGTCTCCAGATATGACATAAGAGGTGGGGAATTTATACAAAGGGAATTAAAAAGTAAACTTATTGTGGTTTTGTAGAGCCCAGAGACACCAGACCCCAGTTGTAAGGCCTAACCCTGCAGTTTCTCTGCCTTAAATCTCATTCCTGCCCTCCTCTTATAGTATGAAAAAGCCCTCCTCAGAGGCTACGTTGAGTGTTGCTCCAACCTGACATGGTGCACCAACCCTCAAGGCTGTGATCAGATCCTTCTTAAGGATGGACTTGGCTATGGGGCAGCCTGTTCCAAGTGCTCTTGGATATCCTGCTTCAACTGCAACTTCCCAGAGGTGAGGCTAAGCTGAATTACTAGCAACAAAGTTTTGGGTTCTGCTTTTGTGTGGTTGACTGTCTGTATCTTTCAGGCCCATTATCCTGCCAGCTGCAGCCACATGTCTCAGTGGGTGGATGATGATGGGTACTATGAGGGAATGACAAGTGAAGCCCAGAGCAAACATCTGGCTAAACTCATTTCGAAGCACTGCCCAAGCTGCCGGGCTCAGATAGAGAAAAATGAGGGGTGCTTGCAGTGAGTATCCATTTTTGCTTACTACTGGAGACAGGAGTGGGAAAAGACATACAATTAAGTCTATTGTGCTTTGTTTTTTGTTGTTTGTGGTTTTTTGTGTGTGTGTGTGGTTTTGGTTTTTTTGTTGCTTGTTTTTTATTTTGTTTTGGGCTTGTTTGGTTGGTTTTGTTTTGTTTGTTTTTTGTTTGTTTGTTTTGTTTTGTTTTTTGGGGGGGGGGCTTTTTTGTTGTTTGCTTGGATTTTTTTTTCAAACATGGTGACTGGTTTTAAGTATTATCTGCTTCCAGCAAAGGATTTAAAAAATACATGCAGGGAAATGGATAGCACTGAATGAATGGGAGTGACTGGGTGCACTCCTGCCCTGGGATGTAGGATAGTACTGGCAGGAACTGTCTGCAAGTGGCTGTTAAGACTGAGTGATTCCCATTGTTCTCCCCCTGTGCAGTATGACATGTGCAAAGTGTAATCATGGCTTCTGTTGGCGTTGTCTCAAGCCCTGGAGGCCAACTCATAAGGATTATTACAACTGTTCTGCTATGGTGAGTGGTTCGCTGTGTCCCAGTGGTTCATGCCTGTGTGCAGGTGCCTCTTGGAGAGAAGGCAAGAATCACCCCATGTGCCTTTTACTCTGGACTTTGTGCACTTGCCAGTAATATTGATATTATTGTCAAAATCTCTGTCTGTGGTAGGTAGCCATTTCCAGGCAATCCTGGTACTTGAGAGAAATTGCTACAGGTTACTTCTGTTTTTCCTTTCAGGTGAGTAAAGCAGCTTGGCAGGAGAAGCGTTTTCAGGATTACAATGAGAGGTGCACCTTTCATCACCGTGCAAGGGTAAGACATCCTCCTTCCTTTGAAAGTGCTGACTCTTGCCTTAGCCCTGGTGAGCCAGGACCAGTTGACCAATGAAGCTGAGAAGCAGGTCTCAGATCCAGCTGGGGATGCCTGGTCACTTTACCCTTGCTCTGACTAAGGGATAGTTCTTGGCCTACTTTCTTCTACCAAGTCTGCTGTGAGAACTGAACACCTAACTTGTGGTGTTCATGTGCTCAAACTGATGCAGTACTTGGTGTCTGAAGGCTGAATTCTGTCTAGAGCTGTAAGTGATACTGTAAAAGGTCCAAGTGATGGCACAGTAGAGATGTCATAGATGACATAGATGTCATTGTCAGTAGAGATGACAGAGCATGTCTTACTGCATTTTACATGCAGTAACTGTTCTGCTGCTGCCTGCATCTTCTGAGACGGCACTTCAGGATGCTTAGCAATTTTCTGTGTGGAAGATGTGCTTTTTTTTTTTTTAATCTTATGGAGCTTGGTGTTGACCTTTTTTCCTCCTTTGGTTATTTCAGGAATTTGCTGTGAGTCTGAGGAAAAGGGTTTCTTCCATCCGTGAGATGCCAAAAATTAGGACTTTGACCTTTGTTCTTGTTGCCTGCAAAGTGCTAGAACAGGCGCGGAAGGTAAGGCTAGATAACAGGCGTGTTGAGGTTTAAGCCTAATTCTATTAGTATGTTTCTGTGCCATTTGAGGAGACACTAGCCTTGCTCTATTCCAAATAAGGGGAGACAGGAAAAGCTTGAGGGGTGAAATAGCTTCAAGATAAGGGAAGAGCTCATGTCTGCCTTTCTCTGCTCTCACTCTAAGTTGGGCTCTGTGTTCCTCACAGTCAGGTCATATGACTTGGAGCTTAGCTCCAGTTGACACCATGGAATCAGCACAAGGATCTATATTTAGGGTTTTCATATACTGTTTTGGTCCATTCCAATTTGAAATGCCCCAGTGGTGGAATGGTAGTACTTACCTTTTAAAATCTCTCCTGATGCTGTGTTATGGTTAAGAAGGTCCTCTTGATGCTCATGTTATGATTTTCCTTTATTAACTTCATTTCATGAGCTGTAGGTGTTTTGGGAGTACTGAGTTAACTACTGCATGCCCTGATAGCCACATTATGAAGGACTTGCAGTGCGGCCACTGGATGTGTGCAGTAAGACTGTGGCAGCAGAGGCCTGTGATGTCTTCTGTCCTCTGAAACATAGGGAGGAGATGGAAATTGTCTTTGCAGTATTGCCTTTGCAATATAATACATACCTTGTTTCTGCAGGCAGACTTGATTTTGAGAGTCATGTAGGACAAGGGTGTCTGATCCCGTTTTGTCTTTTCAGTAATGTAGGCTCTGTGTTTGCCAGGGTATGTATTGCTGTTGTTTGCAGCTGCTGGATTTTCTGGCCCATTTCTTTAAATGGAAGCAAGAGTCTAGTTTCCTGCTGGGTGCCTGGATGACTTTAGGGGTCATTCATTGATAGTAGGAGTTTCAAATGCCGTTGTTGTGTGCTCTCAGTGCTTGGCGTAGCACCATGCCTGCTTCCCTTGGGGGTCAGTTCTCCAAGTTAATTGCTACTTTAGTTCAACCTGGGCTGCCCAGAAATGCATAGATTCTGTGTGCTGCTTGTTTTGACTCTACCTGATGAACAGTCACACTTATTATGCTTTAACAGTCTGTGTTTTTGTGATGGTTTGCAGGTGGAAGTAATTTCAGACTTCAGTACAAAAGAATTGCACATTTATTTCCAATCCTAAGAGCTTTAGGTAGCCCGGCACTGCTATTACTTGACATAATGGCTCATAGACCAAAATTACTGCCAGGCTTCCCTCAGCCACTGATATGTAATGAAGCCTTGAAAGGATTTACTACTCTCTTTTTGTCCATGCTGAAGATGAAGTAAGATGCTTATGGCGTGATCCGTATTGCTCCAGGTGCTGGCCTACTCCTGTGTGTACAGCTACTATAACCAGGACACTGAGAGCATGGATGTTGTGGAACAGCAGACTGAGAGCCTAGAGCTCCACACTAATGCTCTGCAGATCCTTCTGGGTAAGTTCCACAGTCTCTCCAAAGTAGAGACTAGCATTCCCAGCTTTCTGGTTCAAAGGGTGGCAGCTCTGTCATGGAGCAGTAGTATACACACCAGTACCCAGCTGGTCTCTCTCATTTCTTCAAGCCCATTTTTGCCTTCTTGATGTCACTTCTGGGAAATCCACTGAAACAGTTTGGCTGCCAGTGGAGATTGATGCCATAAGGAGCAACATTCTGAAAGGGGTCTCCTGTGCACTTACATTCCTAAGTAGCCATGATTGGCTTCATAGTCAGAGCCAAGGGTCTCAGCCTCTGCTTAAAAGTGTGGGAAGCAGCATAACTTTGTTTGTCTTGAATTGCAGAGGAAACCCTGCTGCAGTACCAGGACCTGGCCACTTCTCTTCAGTTTCTGAAAGCAGAGCATTTCAGTGCTGGTTTGGAGTTGGTACAACGGATAAAGGAGCGTCTCTTTGCAATTCTCTGGCACTCCACGCAGGTGAAGTCCATGTGCCTGTTAGTGACTTGTCTTGCTGTGGTCTAGTTTAATCTTGGGCAAACCTAGAACGGGGCTTTGTTAGGTGAGAGAATAGACTCTCGGTGCTCTGCGCATGTAGTGAAGGGATTTGCAGCACAAAATACACCCCAACTTACATATTGTTTCTCTCTTCTGGTTGTTCTTCCATGCTAGCAGGATTTCTGTGTTGGACTCCAGACTTTGGCAGATCCTGGTCAGAGAAAGGTGAAACTATCAGATGTGCCTACTTCAGCCCCTGCCTGTATAGGGTGAGTTTTCTTAGTGGGGTAACACAAAAAGGTGGGTGAGTGCAGACAAAAAAGCAGGTGACCAGAGTTTTCGCCTGTATTCAGTGACATACAAGAGTTAATAACAGATACTGATTACTTGCATCCTGTGTTGTAGTTTGAGATAATAATGGAAGGACACAGTGATGTAGGGAGAACAGCAAAACCTGTGCTTGGTGTGCAGCTATGATAAAGAAAGCTCCATCGCTGTCAGGCCTGGTTATGAAAGTTTCTCTCCCTGGATTCTCTGGGGTGTCGGTAGAAAGTCACACCCTTTCTTTAGAGGTGCATCAAGATCTAGGAGGTGTCTAGATGAGTGAATCAAGAATAACATACATGGGGAGAAATAGAAAAGCCTAACCTTCATTTTAAGAAGGGAATAGATAAAGGGTGACACAGCTGTAAAATAGTATGTTGAGAGGTGAAATGGATGGTTTCTTGTTTCCATGTCAGAAAGTACTGAGCTGGCAAGTATTATGTATGACTGATGATGAGTTCAAAACAAAGTCCATTCTGGCATGCTGTTTAAACCAAGGAACACAGCTGGCATCTGTTATCCCAGTCTGACCAGTCACTTCTGACAGCTTCTGTATTTTTCAGGAGCTGAACAGAGTACTGAGTGTCTCAAGAAAGAATGACAACTGAACTGAGACACCCTGTTTCAGAGCAGGGTTTCTGGTCTCCTGGGAATGAGGCTGAGACACCAGAGCTGGTGGCAGACTTGTTGGGCCAGTCATGGGGGGCTCTCTTAGCACAGTGTTGCATGCATGGATAAGGCCATTTAACCACCTTCTCCTAGGTGTATCTGCATGGCTACTGTATCCCTGGGGCATGGTTTTGGATGGGAATTCTGAGGTGATGTAGTAGGAATGACGAGGGTGATGTAGGGCTGGGCTGTGGTCACAGCCAGGACTCTGATGCTTTCCTCAATAGGCCAAAATGCACCATTTTGTTTGACTTCCCCAACAGGGATGAAGGTAGCAAAGAGGTTGAAGATGAGGAATATGAGCCACAGTGGCAGGAAGAGTATGATGATGATGATGACGACCTTGATGAAGACAACTTTCTGTTTGATGATGAGTCAGATAACCTTGACTGTGACTCCTACTTTGATGATGATGATGCCTATGATTAGAATTGGGCTGTCACCCAGCCTGCCAGTCTGGACCTCTGCCTCTACTCTGTCTTGACCAGTTTGTATTAGCATCTTTCCACAAAGACAGTGAGGAGCTCTCAGGCAGAATGAACAGACGTTTCCTCTGGGGACTACTTGCTCAGTGAGCTCCCCTTTAATATAAAGAAAGATGGCTCTGGACAGATGGACTGTGTTACTGTCACCACCCCTCAGAAACACACCTCCTTGCCTCTCCATTTCTGCCCATATCTATGTTAGAAAGTCCCAGTCCAGCTGCAAAGTGAGGCCTGCTTGCCACCTGTTAAAGGCCTGCTTGGTGTCCTTGGGCATGCCCTCCCCAAGGACTGGGCACAGGGTGAGTGTGGCACTGCCTGATCCAGCCAGTGTCTAGAAATGCTGTACCCAGCTGTGTTTACACTCAAGTCAGTCTCCTACCTGGAGCTGGTGCGATTCCCTCTAGACCCACAAAGGGATGTGATTCAGTGCATTCCCCTAGTTGAGGCAACAGCTTTTTTGCTGTTTATTGGAGTTGTCTTCTTTGCTTGAAGCACACACACGTATATGATAAATGTATATGCAGAGGTTGTTCAGATAATACTTCATCTTTAAAAAAAACAAACGAACAAAAAAGCAAACCCTGAAGAGCAAGAGTTGAAAAAAAGTTCTGTTTAAATAAGAAAATGTTTTCTTCTAACACAAGCCTCCTTCTGGTCTATGGGGAATATGGGTGTGAAGGGAGAACAGGACATTCTCACGTGAGGAGAATGTGACCTGGATGTCCTTATCCCAGGAGTTATTTGTGAAATTGCTGGGGGTTTGGGATACACTCAGGCCATGCAGTCTGCCCTGCGGATTGGTTTTTCTTTCCTTGGCAGTTCAGAGAACTGTAAGAGGTACGGGGAAGGATAGGAAAGAGGGCAGGGCACGGTGGTATAGGCCTGGAGTTTCTGGGAGCACGTGCAAGACAGAATGTTGTATGTTGATGAAGGTGGTGACATCTGGTGCCCAGAAAAAGGCAGATGTGGGACTTCTGTCTGGGCTTGATGTTGTGAGATACAGATGTCCCTAAAGAATAGCCACAAGCAAGTCGAAATCTTATGGGTAGGAATTAGAGACTGAGGCAACAAGGGGAACCTTGTGGCTGGAGTCTACTACAGGCTGCCTGACCAAAGGGAGCTTGCTGATGAAGCATTCTAACTCCAGCTACAGCAGGCATCACACAGGCTCTTGTCCTGCTGGAGGACTTCAATCACTTTGACATTTGCTGGAAAAGTATCACAGCAAGCTGTAGGCAATCCATGAAGCTCCTGGAGTGCCTTGAGGATAACTTCCTAGGACAAGAAATAGATGGCCCTACTTGAGGAGATACAATACTGGATCTGTTGGTCACCAATGCAGGTGAGCTCATCAAGGATGTCAAGGTTGGAGGCAGCCTGTAGAAGGGCTTTACAGATTTATCAATGAGAAAAGGAAGGTTAAAGAAAACATAACCTCCTGATGAACAAGACTGGCAATCTAGTAACAACAGATGAGGAGAAAGGTGAGGTTCTCAGCAATGTTTTTTTTCCTCAGTCTTCAGTGGCAACCTCTCTTCCTCACACCTCCCAAGTTGAAGACCACAAAGTGGGGACCAGGGGGACAAAGTCCCTTCTACTGTAAGTGAAGGTCAGGTTTGTGACCACCTGTGGAACCTGAACATATACAAGACTAGGGGACCAGATGAGATGCGTATCAGGGTCCTGAGGGAATTGGCTGATGTAGTTACCAAGCCACTCTCCATGATATTTGAGAGGTCACAGCAGTCAGGTGAAGGCCCTGGTGACTGGAAGAAGGGACACATTACACCCATTTTTAAAACGGGTAGGAAGGAGGATCCTGAGAACTACCGACCTGTCAGCCTCACTTCTGTGCCTGGAAAGATCATGGAACAGATCCTACTAGAAGGTCTGATAAGGCACATGGAGGTAATCTGAGACAGCCAGCATGGCTTCACTAAGGGCAAGTCCTGCCTGACCAACCTTGTGGCTTTCTACAGTGGAGTGACTATGTCAGTGAACAAGGTAAGAGCCACAGATGTCACCTATCTGGACTTCTGCAAAGCCTTTTACATGGTTTCCCATAACATCCTTCTCTCCAAGTTGGAGAGATACGAATTTGATGGTTGGACTGTTCAGTAGATAAGGAATTGACTGAATGGTTGTATCCAAAGGGTACAATGGCTTGATGTCCAGGTGGAGATCAGTGACAAGTGGTATCTTTTGGGTCCATACTGGGACCAGTGATGTTTAATAACTTTATCAGTGATACAGACAGGAGGATTGAGTGCACCATCAGCAGGTTTGCAGACAACACCAAGCTGAATGGTGGGGTTGATATCACCAGAGGGACAGGACATCATCCAGAGGGATCTGGACAAGCTGGAGAAGTGGGCCCAGGTGAACCTCATGAGATTCAACAAGACCAAGTACAGGGTCCTGCACCTGAGTCGGAACAATCCTCATGAATTCAGTCTTGGGGGTGAGGTGATAGAGAGCAGCCCTGTGGAAAAGGACTTGGGAGGGTCGATTTAGATTGGACATTAGAAAGAAGCCCTTTACTTATGAGGGTGGTAGAACACTAGAACAGGTTGCCCAAGGAGGTGGTGGAGGCCCCATACCAGGAGATACCCAAGGTCAGGCTTGCTGAGGCTCTGAACAACTTGATCTAGTTGAGGATGCCCCTGATTACTGCAGGGGGGTTGGTCTAGATGACCTTTAGAGGTCCCTGCCAACGCAAGGCATTTTGTGGTTCTATGACCATAACCCTAAATGCGAGCCTAACTCTGACCCCAACACTAATCCAACCCTAATGACCCTCTCTATCCCTAAATGTAACAATTAACTCTAACTGTACTTTAAGAGTAAACCTAGCCTTTAACACTAACTCCAACCCCAACTTTAACTCTTAATCCTAACCCCTTACCCTAACTGTAAATCTAAATCCTAACACTGACCTGAACACTAACACTAATGACCCTCACTCTAACCTTAATACTAAACCTAACACTAACCATAGCCCTAACTCCAACCTTTAATGACTACAACCTTACCAAAAACCTAACCAACATTAACGCCTGATCCTAACCCTAATGACCCTAATCATAACCTTAACCCCTAGCCTAACTCTAATGACCCTAACCAGAACCTTAACCCTAATGACCCTAACTGTAACCAAACCTTGATCTTAACTGTAACCCAACATTAACCCTAATGACCCTAACCCTAACTTTAATGACCTGAACCCTAACGCTATACTATAATTACCTGAACTATTGCCCGAACTATAACCCTAACTCCAAGCCTAACCACAAGTTTAACCCTACCCCTAACCCTAATGATGCTAACCTTAAATCTAACTCTAATGACCATGATCCTAAACCTTAACCCTAATCACTAACCCTAACTCTAACAATAATGATCCTAACTCTAGCCCGTAATCCTCAGCATGGCACTCTCATCTGTTAACTCTCATGTCCCCGCCATGAAGCACTGGAAAATGAAAAGATGCTCCTCTACTAGAATCTTCCTATCCCTCTGTTGTCTTGGGTGGCTTCTTGGCTCAAGCAGGAGAGGTTGTCTGGGGCTCTAACTCCAGCATGCTGCACCACTCCATAGGGATGCTTGGTGCAAGCATTTTCTAGGCTATGACCCTGCTGGTTTATGAACTTTCTCTGCCTTGCAGGAGACACCATTTCCAAGCCATGAAATTACAACTGACACATGTTTTTGACAGTGGGGGGTATTTTACTACAGATACTGTAGCTTGACAAATGCTTCGTAACCAAGAGACCATCCGTGAATGCACAGGAGTAATTTAATCCTTCTTACAGTGCAGCTTAGGTGCTCAGAATGGAAATCTTGGTTATTTACAAATTACGTGGGAAGTTCTTGTACAAAGGGTACACAAAAAGAAACAGGTACATGCTGACTGAACAGAAAACGGCATCTTTGGGCGTTTTGGGAGGAGGGGAGCACCAAAGCCTTCCTTTAGGGTCAGGTGTAAAAGGTGCTGAATTACAACATTACAGATGATGCTCTGGGAAAAGGGGTATAATTCTGACTAGGATTCATTTGGCAACAATGACTTTTCCTTAATTTCTTTCTGTATTATTGAAAAATAGAGAGAGCTCCAAATGCTTACAGCAGCTTTCCTTCCTCCTTGCACCTTCCAACACAAGTATGTTCCTCTGTGTGGACTTGGCTTACTGAACTGAAGCATCTGATCCTGAGCCATCTTCATCTTCTGGCAGCTATCTCCTTTTCAAATCACTCTTCTGGGCAGCATGGGAGACCATCTTGTGAACAGGTAAAACACGATGGTCAGATTTTGAAGAATCAGACTTTTGTGCTTGGAATCCTGAGTTTGATTTTTCCCTTTGCTTCGACCTCTTTGAGCAAGCCCTGAAAAATACTGTTCAGACATTTCCGAAGGGTGTTGGTGGCAGGTAGGCAGTCATACGGAGAAATCTCTAGTGGACTTCAGCTGTGTAATATTGCCCTTACTAACAAACGGGTAAGCTGTGCAAAGACACCCAGCTGCTACAGTAACTCCCAGACTGCATCAAGTGCAACATATAGACCAGCTGTATCCATGTTCTACATTGTTGGGATGATTATAGACGCATGTGGAGAGCTGTTTTAGGTCATATGATACACTGTCTGCATGAGTGCACAGGGATACAGTGCAAAATATTGCTGCAAATGAAATAATTGCATTGTTATTTTGAGGTGTAGCTTAGTGTGAATAACCAAAAGAATGTTAGACCTTATTAATCAACTTGCATCCAGCTTTATTGGTATGTTTTCTTGGATAACACATAGCTGATCATTACTGGCATTCATGAAGCTCTGAGGTTGTGAACTGCATCAAGCAAAATTCTTGGTCGCTATTTTTAAGAAAAAGAGTCTGCTCTGTGACTTCAGTTATGCCTGCCCCTCAAACAGAGCAAGGTAGCCAAAGCCTCCATCCACGATCAAGTCTGACCCACAGGACACAGTTACACTGTGCAAGCTGGTGGTGTTATGCTGAATCCCCTCTGTGGGAGCAGAGCCTGCTGCACACCTCAGCCACAGGAAATTGTTTTGCCTGTGCTGCCTGTAATCTGATCTGGAGGTTATTGAGCAGGTTCTCTACCTCCACGGGTGACCCTCCACATAGCTTTGCAGAGGAGCCATTCAGGCTAAATCGCTCCTCCGCTCTTTGCTGGCACCCTTCTTCCAGCCTAGGGTTTCTCTCTCTCTGGGGTTCTCTCACTTTTCCTTAAGTGTTTTTCATTAAGCGGCTAAATTAGCTTTGCACAATGAACCTTTCCTCAGGCCTGTGACTTCCAAATGCTGTACATTACAGCTGCTCAAATCTAAGTATTTCCTCTGGCTCAAGAGAAGGTGTTGTGCTTAGCCTCATGAGTTTGGATGGTTCGAACTCATGCTAGCTTCATGGTTGAAGATTTTACCTTTCCCCCTCCTGTAAACAACCTCTAATGTTATGACCAAGACTTTTTATTTTATTTTTTTATGTATTCCTCTTTCCTACTTCAGGGTTAAATATTTAGTCCACCATCAAGGACTGCAAACTGCGGTGAGGAGTTGTTCTGTTATGGAGAAGAGCTTGCTTTGTATGGAAGGAGAAGAGAGTGGTTGTTTTAGCCCCATGGTCCTTTCCTGATGATATATGAGGTCTAGAGCATTTTTCATGGGTTTTTTTTGTTTCTAATTATTGGTTATTCCACTTGTTAAGAGTGAGCAACTCACTTCATACAAGGCACAGTAACTAGAAATCCGAAGGAAAGGTGTGTTCCACTTGCTAGCAGCTCATATTTCCTACCCGAGGGAAACCTGGTGAAGCTTTCATCCATTACTTAGTATATTAAAACAACACATTGCCTCTGGTCAGGAACACTGGATGTGCTGCATGAGACTTTCCTCCAGAAGGAGGAAACAGCTGCCATGATGCATCCACAGAGAACAGCTGCAGCCATGACCAGGAATCCAGCCATTTTCCTTCTCAAGGCTGTTTCCACAAAACCCAAGAAATTGAGTGGGTATTACTACAGACAAGCCTTCCACTGCAGGAGGAAGTGGAGGATCACCTAGAAGTAGCCACGATTGCAGTTGGCCTGTACCAGGCAGACCCACAGTTGGAGTAATCCCAGACTTACAAGTATCTGTAATGAGAAAGTGATACTGTACCAAGGATGCTGCAAACTAGCAGTTTTGTAGTTGTGCTATAACCTTCCCACTATCATATGAGCAAAATAATCATACAGCTTCAGCCATACAACCTTCAGGATGTGGTTGCAGCATGATTTTATGCAGACATATTGTGAATAGACATTCTGGTCTCTATTTCCTTCTAGAGGTTAACTAGGATAGACAGAAATGCTCCAGTTTCTAAATGCCAGGAAGTTTCCATGCAGACTTGACTTGTTCTGCCATAATTGTTTAGTATGTGGTTTCAGTCCTCAGCTTCTGAACTGTCTCCTTCTGGACCTTTCCCAGTGATACCAGAATGCAGGTTTTCAAGCTGGTGTCTGTAAATCTCTGGAGAAGCAAGGGGAGAGGTGATCTGGCTGTGTAAGGTAGCTAAGAGCAGGCTACATTCAACCCCTTGTGTGTAGTGTTCACACTTTCCTGGACTGACTGTAGTAGCCTGAAGTAAAAGTGAGGGTGAAAATTGCTAATGCCTGGGTCCCAGTGGGATCCTTCCTCCTCAGCCTCCTCCTTTGCAAACTAGCATTCAATTGCTGTGTTTTTCACATGAAAGGGAGAGTATAAGCCACAGGCCTCACCAGGGAGAAGTGGGTTGTGCCAAACACTTACAGAACAGATGCTATTCATCCTGGTGGATCATCTTCATCAGGTTGAAGGGGACATGGCATAAGCATACTAGAATGGAAAAGTGGTACTTACTGCAGTGCACCTCTGAGCAGTGCCTGCACGAGGGGAAGACAAAGCGTTTACATACCAGGTAAACAAAAACAGCACTGATGTCTCCTCACAGTGCTGGGAATGAGCCCCTTCTCACAGCTAGTTCTTGTCAACTGCCCTCCTTCTCCCCACCCTTTTACCATATGCTGGGCTCCTGCCTGCCCTTTCTCCTCTGACTAATAATCACTACCTAGCTTCTCCCAGTACCAGCACCTGAGTCCTGGATCCTCCAGAGACCACCGATGGCACTTGTAAAACATTATCTATTACATGGGACCTTGACTTCTTCCTTCCTCCTTGCCCCTTCCAAAAGGATACTGCTTCTTTCTGAAAGACACAGAAGTAGAAACACGGGGAAATGTTTACTACTGGGCTGCTGAGCAAAGGTAGTTAGCGTTTTTCCTCTCAAGATGTACTCTTGCCTCTCCTGGAGAAGAAATAACCTTCCCAGACAAGGCCTGCATAGGAGAAACAATGCTCTGACTAATGTGAAGTTGCAGGTAGAAACAGGAACTGGCTGTCACTAACTTCTCCCAGGCAGCCTGTGGAGTGCTGCTCGACCATGGCACTTGTAGGGGAGAGGCAAGGAGAGGGGAGATAGGCTGGACATCCCACAGTCCATTTTTTGCAAGATGATGGGGGGGGAGGAGATGGACGAAAATGCAGTGCAGGGGACTGGCTGGATTCCAGTTGCCACATGTTGCACCACCAATCAGTTTACACAAAGGGTCACCATATGGCATCATGGAGATATGCCCTACCTCACCCCTGTAACCGTTGCTGCTCTGGGGCATTATTTCCCTAAAAAAAAGGCCTTCTGTGTTCTTCCCAAAGCAAATGCCAGCATAAGGTGTCACTGGCACCTTTCTCCTCAGCATGACACCATGGAGCTGTGCAACTGCTTGCAGATAAACTGGGCTTGCAGTGCTGGGTTTGGCTAGAATAGGGTTAATTTTCATTAGCATTTGGGAGAGGGGCCACAATCAGGATAGACAAGCGAACCAGCCAATGGGGTATTCGATATCATACTGACATCGTGCCTGCTCTCTAAGGGCTGGGGTGACACTATTGGTTAGTAGCTATTCCAGTCTGTGTGGACTTATCTACTGTGGAATTATCTACTGTTTCATTGATGTTATTATTGTTGTTGACTTCTCCTTTCACATTGTTCTATTAGGCTTTGCATTTTTCTCCCTATTCTCCTCCTTATTTATAGAGAAGTTGTGAGGGGTGAGCGTGTGGCCATTTGGTGCTCAACTCCTCGCTGGGTCTAAACCAGGATGAGTGCAAATGGTCTCATCCTGTGTCAGTTGTCCTCCTTGAGCCAGGGTGCTGGGTCCTTGGAAGGGTACAGCTGGGCTTGCTTAGCTGAAGGGGGAGCAACCAGCAAAATGCATCCCAGAACAGATGGGTGTCAATGTGGGATGCTGCAAGGAAGTGGTACCCAAGAGATGGTGGCTGCAGTCAACATGTGCCAAGGAATGGTCAACTGCTATACGAAAGTGTTAAAGAAGAAGAAAACATGGAAGAAGTAAAATCTTCAGAATGGCAACATCATGCTGGAGAGGCTTTTCTCTTTTTTTTTTTTTTTTCTTCTGTGAAGCTCAATGTAAAATCTTCAAGTTTGAGAGGGTAAAAATGCCCAGGCTGCACTGCTGCTTTTTCACACTCTTGGAGTCATCCCTAAAGATTTGAGGCTTAACAATTCTTCTTGGACGTCAGGAGTGACTTCAAGAGGAGTATATCACTATGGGACATCTGTACAAGGGCCTCTCACACCTGAAGTCAACTGGTCCCTCTAAATTTAAACTTTTCTTCATATGCTTTCTTTGGGGCACAGCTTATGACCACAATCAACCTATCCTGGGACTAACAGAAACCATGGCTCTTCCCCTGATTAAGGCAACCTTCGTCATTCCAGAAAAAAACTTGCCTGACTCCATGTCTCATCCCACCAGGATCAAGCAAGTGCTCTGTGGTCCTTGTAAGAACATCCTCCCTCGCACAGCAGCTCCAGTCCCATAAGTGAAAGGGACAACTTGCCTCCAGAGCACTGGCAGAGGCAGTGCCTCATCCTTTCATCTGGCATGGAAAAATGCCAGGAGGGGTGGGAAGAGGTCTTCAACCACAGCAAATTGCATTAGCATCACCTGGTTGGAGGCAGTTGCCTGTCCTCATATGTTGGCCAAGATGATTCTTCAAGCAGTGGCCAGGATTTAGGGCTGCAAGAGCATGAAGTGGTGTTTCAGCTCTAAGTAGCAGCAGCAGGATAGATGGGCTACAGGCACAGCTGGAAATAACAAGGCATCCAGCCTCAGCAAGGTATTTTCTGTGGCTGAGGAATGCCACTGACTACAGCTGGGGCTTGAGATCCCTGGAGGCACAGTCAAATGTCACAGCGAATCCCTTCACCATCAGCAGAACTCTTAAAGCAAGAGCATTGTCTGAACTATCACAAAAATGTTTAATACCCAAATGAAGTTTTACTTAATTTATTTGACCTTTCTGGGTGGTGCTGAAGAGGAACCTAGCCTGCCTCCCTGCAGCACAGGGCTCAACTATCCTACTCTAGCTACATCTAAGGAGAAAGAGAAAGCAGGAGAAGTCTCCCCAGATCTTGGGGAAGCAAATGATGTCTGATACCCATTTGATCTGACCTATTTCAGAGGGCAGAGAAGGACATATGTCTCAGCTCCATCTTACCAAGGGCAAGGGACATGGGTTCTCCTGGAAAAACCCATAGGTGTTTTTATAAGAACAGGTGAAGCATAGGCAGCTGCCATGAATAGAAAACAGGACTTAGGGGGAAAAGTATCCCTCCTTGCTTCATTCATAACCATTCCTATCCAAGCAGAACTTGGCAAGGACATAACATGGGAATAATTATAACCCATTTCCCCTCTAGTTAGATGAAAATAAAAACTGAGAGGCAAAAGCAGGCTGGTGACAAGGTTAGTGGTGTTCCCCAGGAGGCTGTCTCTAAGGCTTCCAGACAAATCTCAAACCCTCTGGCCTTTCCTTTGGTAACTCATTCAGAGCTGCTACTACTTCCAAACTTGTCACAGAGCCCAATCCCCTTGGATCATCTCTTGAAGCATCTGTGGCAGCCCCATCAATTAACCTATGCATACCACCTGCCCCAGCTCTTCTGCAGCAGAAAGCAGAACAGCATGCCGCAAGAACCTCGGGCATGTGCCAGGATAATTCACAGTGACCTGAATTTGATTCTGGCAGGTTTAAGACCACTTTACCTGTGAGAAGAAAAGTCATAAAAATTAAGCCAAGGACAGGGATGCACAGCCCAGGGTGCCTGGAGAGACAAATGTACTGACAGACACTGTGGAAATTCATGCTGTCACTGATGTACCTGCCAGAGTTTAACCCCCTCAGCTCCTTCTCTGCTCTGATAATCACACACTGAGATGGGGCCATGCCCAACTCCCTCTTCCTATGCACCTTCTCAGCAGAGAGAAGGGCCCCCCATGCCAACATCCTCAGCAAGGCAGACAGGGGCAGTCGTGAGGAGACAATGCATCTTTGTGCCCAAACTACCCCCTCATCCACTCCTTTTATTTCACCCATCTGTTGCTGGCACCAGGAGCATGGTGGGAAAAGCTGTGTCTGGTTCGGTAGCGCAGAGCCCAAGAACCCACACACCCGTGCCACACTGCAGGGGTTGTGTGTCTGGAAAGAAGGGCTCCTATAGCCACCAGGTGCTTGTTCCTCACACAGAAAGGATGGGGGCCACAGTCAGGGACTGAGGCAAGCACTTGCATGTCTCCTCCATGATGGAATCCTGTGTGCAAGATGGGAGTGGAAGTGGGACTGGCAGTGCTAGAGAAGGGTGCAGGCTTTCCTGTGTGGAGCATGCCCAACACTCCAAAAAGTAACAAAATAAGTCCCATGGATGAGGAGAAGATGTTGCCCAGCCAGAGTGCATTCGATGTACATGCACAGATGTTGTGCCAGTGGTGCAGGGGACTGACAGATACACGGCATGGTACAGATGTGGGGATATCCATGTCATGGTTCTCATGCTCCACAGGGGAAAGACAGATATCCTACAAGAGCCAGCAAGGGCCCCTGAAGCTCCTACAGGAAGAAGCTGGCATTAGAGACTGTGGGCAACCAAGCAATCCTGGGACCCCAGCAGGTTCCCAGCTTGTACACTGGGACAGGGAGTGACAGGTTCCCATGCACCAGGTGAGGGGAACTGCCCTGTCCCAAGCTAGAGACCAGGGGCTGAGCATCAAGGAAGAAGAGTGGTGATCCCTGGTGCACGGAGACAGCATGGAGGGGTCCTTGGGCTCCGGGTGCTGCAGGGGCCTCCTGCTGTATGCACAGGCGCTGGTGAATTTGTGGGTCCTCAACTGCATATGTGACTCCAGAGACGGATCGCGGTTCCTGTGCCAAGAGGGTGCCGGCTGCATGCTCGGGTGCTGTTCTTTAGGGGGGATCCCGGTGACCGTGCATGGGTCCCCGGCTGCATGCACTGGAGCTGAACTCCGGGACTCCCGAGCCGGCAGCGCCGCTCAGCCCTGTCGAGCCGGGAGTCGCTGTTCGTGCAGCAGCACGTCTGCAACAGCCCAGCGTGCCTGGCGGAGACCGGCCGGACACAACCCAGAGGCAGCGGGGGGTGAAAACCGCTCCGCTGGTGAAAAACCGCGTCGGACTGGTAGCGGTGTTCGGTGCCGAGAGCCGCCGCCAGCAGCCTCAGCGCGCACAGGCTCAGGCAAAGCCCCGAGGCACCTCCCGCTGCCCAGCATCGCCCCGCACGACAGAGGTGCCGAGCGCAGCGCTTCACTCCTACGTCCACCCAGAGCCGAGCAGGAGGACCACACGGGGAGAACGGAGACGGG